>CAOJCR014936598.1:0-10797 GCA_948330485.1 Euphorbia neoarborescens
CAACATGAATTCATGCCGGAATCCTATGGTAACCTCAGGTCTAAGGAATCTGCAGATGACACTACTATAATCGAGATCAGTTATGACATATAACCATGAACTTGATCTTATAGTGGGTCTCCAGTAACATGTTCTCCAACACATTACCCGTGAGTATAATCTGTATCTCTATACACTATATTCATCTTATGAATATCCATTATCACTCACACTAGTCTTCATTTGCTATTATTCCCATAATAGCAATCGAGTAGGGATACTTAGAATAACACAATTTATTCATAGAATGATTATCATAAATACTAACATACAAATATATATGATAATGAATAATCTTTATTAAATATTCAGAAGATTGTTTACATAATCCAACATTGGCTTAGGGCATAATCTCTAACAGTCACGGCCGGATGAGAAAACTTTCGGATGATGTAAGCTGAATGGAGTAAAGACCGGATAATCATTCACCAACCCTTCTGACAGGATGTGTTCAATGTCTAGGGTGCCAAGAAGATTCAGTAAAGCATTAAACCAAATCTAAGCATGTGCCCATTTTATCCCGAGTCAGAATGACCAAGCTGTTGGAACTCAACATAGAGATCCGGTACTTCATTCGCCCGGTAGTCAACTATCAGCCGCTGAGTGCATCAAGGAGCTTCTTGTGACCATATGACGTACGAGAATAAAGAGATTTGATTTGGACGAATGCCTAAAAAGGAAGCCTGTGATGTGGACTCGTGCTGACACCTTTTTACCAACTTAGTAAGGCCATCATCACAAACCTAATGTGGATAGGACAGATTGGTGGGAGTTGGCAGCAAAAGTCAGCTACCACCTTACCTTGATTGGATAGTCACTTTTTTTTAGGGTATAAATACCCCAAAGTTGGGAGTTTTAAAAGATCCGAATTCCCTTCAATTTTTACAAGCTTTTGTGTTTTCTTTTCTGCAACTTTTCTTTTTTTTCATAGTTTAGCTTATGGTTTAGTTTAGCTTTAAATCTTCACAAGCTTTGGGTGAAGCTCAGCACCATCTTCTTCATCTTCTCAACCTCGTCATATTCTACAATCTACCATCATCTACCAGCCTCCTTCGACTCCCCATAGACGTAACAACATCTTCGACAATAATATCACAAGAAGGGGAAGCTTTTATTTTTCTGCTTGTTTCTTTCCTTGCTTCCTTTTTAATCTTTTGGTTATTGTGTTGGATTTGTATGTTTGTTTTTGTGAACTTTCTTTCGACCATGTGTAACTAAACCCCTGTGTGGGTGATATCTGTTAATAAAGGTTTCTAACCCTGTTCAATGTTGGTTTTCTTTTAGTGAGGTATGTGTTGTATAGATTCTCTGTGTTTATAATGGATGTATGTACATAGCCTAATCACCTGTATGTATGCACTGATTCACTAGTGACCACGAGAGTGAGGGCTAGTGACCTACCACAGTAGAATCTCAGGGACAGGATAGGTTAGAGATAGCTTCTATCAGCCTCCTGAATGGTTTATAGAGAAATCACACCGAGTGTAACTGACAAAATACCTGGATACGGTGAGAGTTAGGTCCAGGGTCTGATTCGGTTAGATAAGGGAACCTGACCTAGAGATAGGCTCTTTCCAGCATAATCCTCCATCATTCGGCACATATTCATTCGGCATTAACACTGGTGAGATCCTTTAAGACTGGATATTACCCATACCTTTTATAATTCATTTTTATCCATCCCTTCAGTTGCCCGAGTGGATCCCGAGCTCCCTTTTATTTCTTGCTTTCTTTCCTGCTTTCATACCACAACGAAAATTCCTATATTCATTTACACACTTACACTTGCACTAACCTTGCACGCCATCGGTCCCTTGGGTTCGACCTCAATTCACCCTATTCGTTCAGGTTAGGACTCCCGAATATTATAATCGAGTGGCTTAAGTGCACACCACACTCGTCGATACCTTCTTATGATTTCGTATTCACTCAAGTTAGTCGAGAGAAATCTAAGAACTCTGATATCCGCGATGTAGATAGAACCAAGTGTTTCTTGAACAAATTTTCCATGCCAAACCTGACCATAGATGTATGGACCCAAAACCAAATTTGGCCCAAACCAAGTCCCACACACCCATGACCCAAAACCCAAATAAATACATCTTTATGCCAAAAAAATCAGAATCACAATCTGAATTTTTTCAAGTTAAAAACAACAAAAAGAAGACTCCCCATTTAGGCAAAGATACCTTGGGAGACCAAGGGGAAAGTGGACTTGTTTGCTTTCCATTTTGGGTTGGGATAACTTTTTAATTTTGGGACCAAAAAATCATAATTGGTATAAGAGGGGAGGAGGAGAATCACGTGAAAAAGGCAGCCATTCTCATAAAAAATTTCAGCATTCTCTTCTCTCTACTCTCACTCATATTCACATCCTTACTTCCTAAGTTTCCTTTGTCTTCAACCTTTAAGTCTCTACCTTTCCTCTTCACCATCTTGACTCATCATCAATCTCATCATCCTCTTCTTCTTTTCCTTCCTTTTACCTTTTATTCTCTTGAAACTTTCTTCTTCTCAACCTTCATCTTCCTTTTTTTTTCATTTCAAAACCCTCCTAACTTCTTCTCCTCTTTGTTTTGTTAAAACAAAACAAGAGTTCTTCCATCTCAAACTTACAAATCACTCAAGAGAACTCCAAAAGTAAAAGACTTAAGAAATAAATCTCTTTGCTTTAAGAGTTTTGATCATTTACATTAAACTCAGAGAAAATACACTTGGTTTTGGTGCTCGATTCTTTGGCAGAAACAAATAGAGCGGACTCAGACTCACAACTCGTAATCTTATGGAATACACAGCTTTTAGGTAATCTTGAGCCCTAAACTCCCGTTCTACCATGTTTACTTTTTGTATTTTCATGTTTGAAAGATAGTTTTATGTTTTAATATGCAAGGTGTGGTAATGAACCAAAAATTGGAATTTTGGTCGGGAAAAGGAAATGTTTCGGGAAAAACAGATGAAAAATAACCAAAGACTTCCCTTTTAGGACTTATATTTATGTACCTTTGTTGTTGTGGAGTGGTTGAGGACCAACTTGGACCTAAAAAGAACTAACTCGGATTAAAACGGACAAAATCGGGGTTAAAATGAACATGTATATATTTCAAATTTAAGGACCTAAAAATGCAAAATTTGGTGTTAAAATCAAATTTTGACTCATAAAAATGGTTAAAATTGAAAATCTCGAAAATCCCAGAGTAGTTTTGTGTTCTCGAACAAAATCCTCAACTAAAATAGATTAGAACTCGTCGAGTTTTGGGATAACTCGCCGAGTTTCAGTGCAAAACACACCGTGTTCCCAAAACACACCTGCGTGTTTGCCACTGGAACTCAAAATCAAAAAACTAACCCAAAACTCACTGTGATTCTCATAAACTCATTGAGTTCTAGGCCAAAACACGTCTTGTTCTTAGAACACATCGGCTTGTTTTTCTACTGGAACTCACACCTAAAAGCTGGCCCAGAACTCACTGTGTTTTCATACAAGTCGCCAAGTTCCAGGCCAGAACACGCCGGTGTGTTTTGCTTTTGGAACTCAGGCTCGAATTTCCTCCCCAGAACTCACCGTGTTCTTCCTATAACACGTCGAGTTCTGGACCTAAAATGGCATGAAATTTTATTTTTGTTCCCTTTTTCAAAGACGATTCAGTTTTTGATTTTTACCTAAAACGATGTTTTTGTGAATTAAAATCCCCAAATCATGCATCCTTGGACATTTTTGTTATTTATTACGTTTTATTCCTTGATGTGTAAAATCGATGTGTGCCGATAAATAAACACGTTATATACGTGCATGTGTGACTTAGCTTTAATTCCGTAAATGTACATTGGCATCTAGAAAATCGTACCGGGAAGCTGGGTTTAGGGCCGCTAATACCACTTGATGAAGGGAATTATTTTTCGAATATCCGACTTACAAAAATTGCATGTTTATAACTAAAATTGAGCCAAATGAATTTCGAAATAACAATCACTATAAACCCCATTCAAAAATGGCAAAACTTGTTTTTGGGCCGTCACGAGACCATCTTTCAGCCAAACCGTTTGATCCGACTATCCGAGTTTGATCAAATGTCCCCCTAAATAATTGACCTCGAGCTATCGTATCCCCCCCTTCTTATTGCATGTCCATTTCAAGCATGATGTTGTGTATAATGTGTTTAAATTCAAATTAATTATACATGTTGATATGTTCCCCCAATCCCCAATTCAAAAAATGTATCCCATAGCGTAGCTTGTGTGAATATTTGTAATGGCGTGTATATTTTAATGTTTTCCTTATCGCTTTTGTACGCTCGTTCATATAAAGATTCAAACTAAAAATCAACTTAGGAAAATTACTTTGTTCTCCTAATGTTGTCGATTTTTTTAAAAGTCTTTTGAAAAATGATGAGTACATGTCTTGTCCAAACCCGATCTTTGGATCATGATTTTAGATTCTAACTTAGGATCTAAGAAATACCGTGAATTAATTCTCGGTAGAGCTTAGAATCGGGTGGTAACTCCCAATATCGTTTTTAGAGATTTGAGTTTGAATTTCTTTTCAAAACATTTTCATCTTTCAATTTTGGTTTTCAAAACAAAATCCCTAAGCCCGCATTCACATGTGTGATTCGTTTGAAAGATTCTTTCTCCAAAAACCTTAGAATCGCTTTTAAGGAGAAAGATTTTTTGGAAAGAATTATTTTGTTTGCTTGGGAACCTAATTTCAAACCCAATTTCAATTCAAATCGAAATATTATTTTTCATAAAAATATCGCTTGCTCATAGACAGTCATCAGTGTGATGACCACCGACTCTATGGAAGCAAAAATAGGAGTTCTTATCATTGCCAAAGGTTTGTCCTCACTTGATGCTAGGGTAGTTGATTTCTTTTTTCAACCCCTTGTTGTTGATGGCCACCAGAACCTCACTAAGAGATGTGTTCAATAGGGTAAAGTGCACTTCGGTGCATTCCCTTTCCCCTCTAGAGGACTCTCTCTTCCTTCTCTTGTCTCGATCTATGTCACGACCTTAGCATTCTCTCCTGGTCACGAGTCTTAGATCCTCCTTCTTTAACTACTCATACCGAATGTACCCCGTCCACCTCTACACAATCCCTATATATGGTCATGAATTGTACCTGATTTGTTGGTTTTTAAGATGCTAGTTTTTACCTCAATCTCTCACTAGTTGTTTTTCTCATTAGAGCTTCGTATGCAATATTGGTCTCCAAGTTTTTGATACTGAAACAACCCTCATTGAACCGGATAATGAACTCTCTTAGTGTCTCACTCGACTTTTGAACAATTTTATCAAGGACCCGAGTGGCTATTGTTACCGAGATGGATCCCATAAACTTTTCTATGAACTGCCTTTTCAGTTCCTCCTAACTGTCTATAGACCCAGGTGGCAGAAAATCATACCAGTAGTGAGCTGACCCATCAAGGGTGGACGAGAACATTTTACAAAGCAATATCTCATCGGTATGAGCTATATTCATCAGACTAGCATACTTTTTAACACATATGATCGGATCGGTCTTTCCTTGTATGTGACGAGGGGAGGAGGTTTGAACTTCCTGTCGTGTTCTGTCTCCAAGATCCTTTTAGACAAAGGAGGATCCCCCACATCTAACAGCGGGGTCTGGAAAGCAATAGCCAGTTCGCTTAGGCTAGATTTAAGCCTTCGAATAAAATTTTTCTACCTTTTTTAGAGACTAAACTTGCTATCATAGCAGCTTGTGTCGCTGGCTCTGAGGCTCTAGTATCAGGGAGAGTATTATCATGGACGGGAGGTTTATTACTTACTTGGTTTGAGAGAGGAGATCTATGAGATGGCTGCCTTCCGGGTCGTGCCTGCTGGTCCCAAGGAGCTGGTGTCAACCTAAATCAGTATCCTCCGGAGGTGTGGTATAGAGTTGATGGAGCTCTCCGGCTTACTTTAGGGTTTGCAGGTTGTCCTATCCTGCTCCATTTCTATAATCTGGGAAGTTTCAGTACATGTGGCAGCATTTTGACCCCCCAATTCAAGGTCTCTAAGACTCCCCCCTGTAGTTGCTAGGTCGAGAGTGTGAAATAGTGATATGTTAACTAAGAGGGTGCCACCATCCTGGCTATTGAAACTGTTGGTGGTGTTAACAAGTCGGGATAGTGTCTCCTCACTGATAGCCAACCCCCGCCATAGAAGGATTGCCAGACATAGCTTGCTGTAGAACTGCAGCGTGTTGCGGAGCCATAGAGTATGATTGTATAATTTGCTCTATGATTATTGGTCCTTCTCTAGGATTCTTTGTGCCAACGGAGCTGGAATTGAGTTAAATGGTGTTTTGATGACTGTTTGTTCTAGAAGTCATGATCATTTCTGAAGTTTGTTATGTATCTGTTGCCATGATTTTTCAGGTTCACACTCACCGCACCAATTATATATCTGACAAAATATGCATTTCACGATGACTGATCCTCGTTGATAGAATAACCTGTAAAACAGAAAACACTAGTGGTCTGATAGAGCGATGCTCCGATGCTTAAGTCAATATTGATCTTAGAAATAATATAATAACTCTTGATAGTTTAGAGTAACATAACCTGACTTTGAGGACTTTATATCTTTTATAAAGGTTTTAAGGACTCTGAATTTCATTAGGATTGTTCCTAAGGAATCAGAGATGAAGTAGGAGAACAATTCATTTTTTATCTGATTTAGAAGGGTGTTTCCTATTAGGATTAGGTTTTCTTATCCGTTATTTTTGGATTAAGTATCCGTAACTAACCCATACTCCGTCTTGGAATCATAACAATATGGTTCCTATAGGTAATTAATATGATTTTCCTATATTTAGGCTATCCGGTCCGTTATAATAGACTTCTCTAAAGGTCATCCAGTTTGTCAAAGTAACTATCTGAGATTATCCGGTTTAGATATTTATAACTGATCTTTACCGAATTGGATAGTGATTCGATGACTCTTATCACAAATTGTGATTTGCAAAGGGAAAATTACAAAAAATTGTGGTTTTTTTTTTTTTTTTTACAGATAGAAAATGTAATTTTTTTTATTATAAAAGAAGATCCTGTTTCAAAATGTTAGATAGAAAGTACAAAAAAAAGTACATCTATCATTTTTCAATTACAATGATGGTATGACCAAAAATAATGTTTATAAATTACCGATATCATATTATAAGTATGGAATATTTTCCAAGAAAAATTCAACTTGTTGTGATTTTTTAATTGATTTTTATTATTTAATTAAGAAAAATCTTTGCGATTCTCAGAAAATTTCAAATATTATTGGTAAGGTTTATTATACATTTATTAACCAACTTCATAAAAAAATTACAATATTTTAATTTAAAATGAAAAAAAATTATCACTGTAATGTCATGATTTAACTTTAATAGTCAACTTTTTATTTTTTTTATTTTTTTTATGAGAGTCAACTTTTTATTAATAGTTTGAAATACAATTTTTTAATCAAAGTCTTCTATATTTGGCATGAAACACCAATTGTCTAAAACTTTAGTCATGTTGTCATCTGGAACTTGGCAAAATGACAAAAATAAATAAATAAATAAATAAATGCCTCTGAGATCTGACATGGCATGGAAAGTATGAGTTTGGAAAAAAGAGGGGCTTGTATATGTGAAATTATTATTGGATGTGTCATGTAATTATGGTGTTGCTTTTTGTAATATGCCATGCATTACGTTATGTTGGGATCGCTGTTAGTGAAGTTCAATCGTAAATCGGTTATTCATTTTATTCGATTTTTTTTTTAAATTTTAATAAAATATTCAAATATATATTTTAATATTATAATTATTTATTTAATTATAAATTATTTTTATAAATAAATATCTGATTAAATTATTTATTTATATTTTGATTAAATCGATTATTCGCATTATTTTGGATTGACTTGTATAAATATATCATGTGTTATATGTTGTTTTTTGAAATGTGTCATTTGTCAATATTATACTTTTATTTTAGTAATTTGGATATGTAAACCGTATAAAACAGTGTCTATCATTTTTATATTTTCCAAATAAATTAATCACAAAAAAATTTACTCATGTAGATTATTCTAATTTTGTAACCAATACTAGATGTTAATTGCATATGTTGGTCAAGGTTATTAAGTGATAACCTATGAGATCTCTTTCGTATATTTCCTCCTCCCGTCGTGCCGGATCTCCTGCCAATTCAACCTCTCATCTCACTTAATTGAGAGGCGAATGATGATTAAGTGACTATGGTGCCCCGCTTGGAAATATTCTCTCGTCTAGGGGGGAGGACCACCTACATTTAATGTTGTAATAAATGCTATGGGGGTTTAATATGGCTCGACAAGACTATGACGGTAAAAGAAATTTCGTCAGAAGTTCAGACATGGTCACTCATCAATCTGACACGCAACAAGTCCAAAAGGCTCGTACAGTCTACTGCCTAGAGACAAGTACCCTATCGACAGCCGCCCAATAACAGTGCGACACGTGGAACTTGGCCACTACTATATATTCATCAGAGTCTACCAACAGAAGGGGATCGGATACTATTCTTACTCAAGCTCTCCCTAAAAATATCACTTTTTCCATAAGCCACTGACTTAGCATCCGACGGAGGGGATTCATCAGAGACACCCCCTCTCCGATTAGATCCTTATATTTTGCAGGTCATCGGTGCAACACCAGCGGCGAGCAGACCCATACCAGACGAGTGCAGCTCTCACTCGTTATCAATTGGTGTGGTGAGCGTGGACCAGTTGTGACCATGGTTCACCTTGTGTTGGACACAGATATCTGGAACCAGACCCCTCCTTTCCCTGGGGACAAAAGAAATCTGGAACTTGGAGACAATCCAAAGCGGAAATGGGAATCTAGCGACGCATTAAAGTGCCTCCTAGACCTAAGAAGGAGATAAGGGATCTTTCGGAGGGCCCGAGTGCTATGATCATTGACATGGGGCTTAAGGATTATCTTGTCAAGCGAGTTTTAGTGGATTCAGGCTGTTCGATCATCCTCATTACCTGTCACACCATCGATAAGATACAGGTAGAGCGCCAGATGATACGGCCGACTAAGACCCCGCTTATGGGCCTGGGAGGGTAATAGGTGCCTGTCATAGGTCTAACCACGTTGGCCTGGAAGTAGGGGATGAGGACCACATATGGAAAACCGATGCAGATTTCACAATCATTAACGCGCCCTTGCCTTATAATAGGATCCTTGGTTGCCCTTTCTTAGCGAAGTCAGAAGCCATCCTGTTCCCTAGCCGCCTGAGGCTACAGGTCCCGACCTCAGAAGGGATGGCCGTGGCACAAGGGAGTCGGCTGACAGCTTAGAAGGCACACTTAGTGTCAACGGCTAAGACGGGGGCAGCTCAGTCTGAAGACCGTACTGGCCACATAGAGCTAGTCATTGAACTAGAGGCATTCGAGGTCAGTGACGGAAAGGAGGTGAAAATCTCCAAAGAGATGTCCAGCGACTTGCGTGTTTGCCACACTCAGGTCCTTATGGAGGAACGTCATACATTCCCTTGGTCCCAAAGCGACATAGAAGGGGTCCCGACCTTAGTCATCCAGCACTCCCTCAACGTGGACCCAAGGCAACACCGGTTATGCAGAAATAAAATAGGCAAGCGTCGGAACGTCCGAAGGTCGCCAGGATCGAAGTCCTGAAGTTACTGACGGCGGGACACATCAAATAAGTGCACTATCCTAGATGGATATCCAATATGGTTATGGTCAAGAAACCCAGCGGAGCTTGGAGAATGTGTGTGGATTTCACAGACCTGAACAAGGCCTGTCCGAAGGATAGCTATCCTCTCCTGAATATTGACTAGCTGGTGGACTCAACCGCTAGATACGCGGTATACTCGAGTATGGATGCTACGTCAGGCTATAATCAAATCCAGATGGACCCCTTAGATGAGGAAAAAACCTCGTTTATAACCCACAAAGGAACGTACTGCTACAGAGTTATGTCCTTTGGATTGAAAAACATTGGATCAACATATCAATGGTTGGTAAACAACATGTTTGGCCACTTGGTCGGAAGACAGTGGAGGTCTTCGTGGATGATATGATAGTTAAAAGCTAGAGTAAAGCAGACCACCCAGCAGACTTACGCGTAGCTTTCAAAATACTATAGCGGTTGCGTCTAAAGCTGAACCCAGAAAAGTGCACCTTTGTAATAAAGGCAAGAAAGTTCTTGGGTTTCATGATTTCACATAGAGGGATAGAGGCTAATCCGGAAAAAATCCAAGTAATATTCAACATGAAACCTCCGAAAACCATAAACGAGGTGCAGAAGCTCAACGGGCATTTGAATGCACTGGGGCGATTCATCTCATTCTCAGCTAATAGGTGCCTGCCGTTCTTTCAGGATATAAAAAAAGATCAAAATTTTAAATAGGATGAGGTGTGCCAAATGGCTTTCGAAGACATCAAAAGCTTCTTGGCGACCCCACCATTGCTTAGCCGACCTCAGCCAGGTGAGACACTTATCATGTACTTGGCTACCACTGAAGAAGCGATAGGGGCCATTGTGATCAGAGAAGAACAGCAGCAGTAGTACCCTATATATTATGTAAGCCATGTCCTCAAAGGAGCGGAAGTAAGGTACCCAAAAATTGAGAAACTTGTACTGGCACTCATCACGGCTTTCACCAGACTTCGGCCTTACTTCCAAGCCCAACCCATGGTAGTTCGCACGGGATATCCATTTAGAAAGGTGCTCCTGCGGTCGAAAACATTGGGAAGAATCTCAAAATGGGTGAT
>CAOJCR014936666.1:0-10684 GCA_948330485.1 Euphorbia neoarborescens
TATATATATATATATATATATATATATATATATATATATATATATAAAATCAATTTTAATTTTTATTTTTTACTTAACTATTATGTTTTGTTTAAATTTAAATTTGGCGAACTATTAGATTGTTGAGTTTTTTTTTCATTGAGTTGGGAGGTAACAACAATATATTTTCTTTGACAGTATAAATTCAAAGTTAATAAATTTGTCCAGTTATTATTACTATTTCCGTAATTGCAAGAGTTAGGTAATTAATTTTTTTAGAGTAATGTTAACGGTGGTACTGGAGCTGAAAATTTTGGATCATTATCCGTAGAGAATATCTTAAACACTTAACGAAGATTTTATGAAAACTAAATTGGCTATATAGTAAATTGCTTCAACTTTAAGATAATAATTGTAGAATGTGTTTTGATTTTTTTATTAGGCAAAATTGATATAGAAGAACAAAAGTTTGACCCTACCGAGTAGCGTTTGA
This sequence comes from Euphorbia neoarborescens, assembly GCA_948330485.1. Taxonomy (NCBI): domain Eukaryota; kingdom Viridiplantae; phylum Streptophyta; class Magnoliopsida; order Malpighiales; family Euphorbiaceae; genus Euphorbia; species Euphorbia neoarborescens. Next base: position 473 of record CAOJCR014936666.1, read on the forward strand.
CGAGAGGTAAATGCACTTTCGTATATTCGTATGTGTATGTGTACGTGCATTTGTGTTTGATTATATTGTGGTACAACTCGTGGAAAATAAGATGAAACTCTACAATTGTGATATAAAGCGAACAATGTATTTTTGTTTATGATTTGACTGAAATGTTGAAGAGAATGAGATGTAATGTGATGAATATGATGGAATGTAATTGGGTTGAAAATTGATGTGATGTGTAGACATGAATTGTTTAATGAGATATTTAAGAATAAAATTTATTTATGGATATGAACAAATCATGGTTACCTTAAGGAGATAATAGCATTGGTTTTCGGATACTTGAATCTTTGATCATAGCACCCGACTCGATATGAAGCGTTTCGATATGGGGACGAAAGAGGTGTATTTTTGTACCGATATGGGTACTAGTGTGGGTTCCGATATGGGAACAGAATTGATATGGATCTTAAAGCACGTACTGATGTACCATGAGACCATTGAACTTAATAATCTTAGGGCTAGCTGGGCCCTAAATAATAATAAATTCATTTAATATTACGGTTATATTTTTATGATTGAAAAATATTTTATGATGTGAATTTATGTGTTATGTGTGTATATAAATATACATGTACATGTACGTATATAAGGTTGTTTTTTATTAAGTAGGCGGCTTATCCCTTATTATGTTGAAATTTTCAAATAAAAGAGCTTGGAAAAACAAGTTTACCTGACTAGCTTCAATAATAAATCAGTTGACCTATGTATTTATTTTATAGTCCTCAAATTCCGAATATTTGCTATTGTTTAATTTTTTTAGTCTGTCAAGACATTTCATTTTTTTTAGTTTCGATAAATTATTCGTTTATCTTTTAATCTTTGGTATAAATTTCTTAAAAGAGATTTTGAGTGATGTAATAGATATTATATAGTGATTTTTTATGTGACCTTTAAGGGGGTTACAGAAACAATAAAATTTTTCACACTAGGTTGCAATCACAAGCTGCCAAAGTCAATGTTACCATATGCATTAGCTTCTCTATTGCCCTGCATGTCGTATTTACAACATAAGCATATCACATTCATTATGCTCATTTAACTTGAAATGTTGAGTTCACTTTGAGCTTCAATTTTTCATTGAATTTTAATCCAAATTTGGCCGTATTATATACAGTTTAAAAGCTCTTTTCATGTAAAACATATTCACATAGCCCATGTTATTCCAAATGCATTATTTTATATATATATAATTAAGCCTAAATTAAATATATGCATAATTTGTTCAAATTCTATATTCCAAATATCTCCCATGTGAATGAAAATTGAAAGCACATAAATTGTCAAAATGAAAGTGTTGATTAGCTCTTCTATCAATATTTACATAGAATAGGTAGACTATAACTTTAAATCTTTTGTGAGCATGGAATTTTTTCGGGCCTATGATGAATCAGCAATCGCTGACCTATTATGCTATAAGTACAATTTTCTTAGTTTCACCAGGTAAGAAGTCTAAGGAATGAGAAATATAGAAAAGGTCTCCAAAGCCTGAGTCAAATAATCAACCATTAAAAAGTCAAAAGTCAATATCCAGATATAGTTTATATTCGCGCGACTATAGATTATGGTCATGCAAGTGTACTTCATATTCAAACTAGCTTGAAGAGTCTTATTTCTGCACATTCGTTACTATAGTCGCACGACTATAGTTATATCAAGACGACAATAAAATATGGATAGAATATGCAATTAAATGCTTGTTGAATTTTCTTAAGGAAAGAGATATGTTTTGATCAGGACTCCTTGACCCAAGATGTAAAGATATATTTTTCAACAAAAGGGTGGGGGTTGGCTTTCAGAGAGAGAGAAAACATCTTGAGAAAAAAATTTAAGTTTCTTCCGGGGAAATCTAATTCTAATTCTAAGAGCTTTTCAGAAGAATAGAGAGTTGAAACAATTAATTTTTGGTTCTTTAGATTAATCCTAGAACTCTAAAATATATTGGTTTCATGTCTAAATACTGCAAATTAGGTTTGGATTGATCTTAGCTTATAAGATCCACTTAAATCTGATTTTAACTTTTGGGGTTCATTCTAGAGTGCTTAGAAATATGATTCTGAGTGAGTTTAGATTAGAAACCAATTAAAAATAGTTCCATTCTCGGATTTGGATATCACTGGTGCACTATTTTTTGGACTCCTTCACAGTAAACTAAGAGGATTTCACACCATTTAAGGTAAGCCCTGAGACCTATTAAATCCTTTTACCTTGCTTTTATGTTACTTTTCTTATCTGGGTGTGTTATTATGTATTTGAATCTCTACGTAAAAATCTTGTTCTTATATATTAAGGTCGTACGATTATAAATATGGCCGCATGGCTATAGGTTAAATCCGTACAAATATAATCTATAACTAGGCTAGAGATTGACAGTGATCATACAGTTTTAATATTCAAAGATAACAAACTCTAACACACCTTATCCATGGCAGATTATATTCGCACTACTATGAATATATCTATACGGGTATAAGCTTATAGCCGTGCAACCATAATCTGGCCTAGGGAGTTTGGTGTGATTTATAATCAATTTTACACTGATTTTTCGTAAATAGTAATATGGATTTATCATATCCGTACATATATTGTTAAAGCTGCACAGTTTATGCTGGCCAGAATAGTAAGTCCATAGATATGATCTCCTCTTTAGGTGATAAATAGTCATACGATTATAATCTATGTCTATGGAATTTAATGAATAGCCATACAACCATTTATTGCCTGATAGTATGTTTATATATTTATTTTTATGTGTTTTGACCTAGATTTACTTTTTTTGTAATCTCTTATATGTTAGAAACTGAGCCAAAAAGGAAGTTTAGGATCATTAGACCAGTGTAACGAAAGAAACCCAGTGTTTCTGGATATTTGACCTATTTAATACATGTGAAAATAATTAAATATAAGTCAAATTTTTAAAGAAAAAATTATTTTCCAGTCCCGTCTCTTATTTTCAAAATTTATTTTACAAGTCTAGTTGGACCCGATCTGTCGGGTCGATCCAACTATCATTTTCAAAATTTATTTTACAAGTCTAGTTGGACCCGATCTGTCGGGTCGACCCAACTATCCCCTATATACATACCCTCGAGCTATCTAATTTATCCCTTTTACTGCATGTCAATTTCATATGTCCTACTTGAGTCCTTGGTGACGTACATGTGAAAACCTTTGTAAACTATACGATTCTACCCCATTCCCATTTCGATCATGTGTCTCCCTACAGGATAGATTGGTCGAATGGTTGTAAATTTGTGTTTAATTTTCAGTATTTATTTATTGCATTAATGCATGTGTGCTAACCAATAAAAGTAAAGAAGAGAAATTGAGCCTTATGCCATTTTTACACAAATGTTTTTACCAATTTGGAAGTAAAGAATGGGATTAATAAGTTTTCATATGTACCCGAATCTCTGGTAAACGATGTTAGAATCACACTTAGGTTTTGAGAAATGTCGTGATTAAATTTCCAGTGGAGCTTAAAATCAAATGGCGCTTTAGTCATTGTTTAAAAATATTTGTGTTCGAGTCTCTTAAAAACTTGTTTCGTAAAATATCAGTTTTCAAAGAAAAAAACCCTATGCGTATTCGTGCATATTCATGTCTAATTCAAAATGACACTATTAAAACCATCTCGGGAAAGACCCAAGGTCGCCTGTGCTCCCACCTTCCCTTGTAGACTTTATTCTTTTGGACTTAATTTTAGTTCACTTTAGTTCAGATGCATTCAGTTCAGTTTAGTTCAGTTCAGCTCTATTAAAAAATAATAAAATTATTATTATCATTATTAATGTTTTAATTATTTTATTATTATATATGATTATTAATTTTATATTATTATTATTATTATAATAATCAGTATTCAATTCAGTTCAGTTCATTTCAAAAGAACAAAACCTAAAAGTATTATTTACTTTAATGGCGGACTAGTAAACACGATGCCTTTGAACTATTCTTGCATTTATATAAATAATGATATATCTCACTCAAATACTAATATAACCCCGTTTTTTTATTCTCATGGTCATAATCATTATGGTCATGAACATCTTTTCGTTCTTAAAGAGTTTAAGATAACTAAGCCCCATTAGTCTCCCTTAAAGCGACCCACTTTACTCTCATATAGATGATTTCTTTTACTCCTTTTAATGCACAAAGATTATTAAAATCCTAGCTAATCTTCACCTCAAACATTTTCCACTATTTACATGAATGGTATGGACAAAAGTTGACCCCCACAGTGAGCACATGGTTGTCCTATTGAAACTAGATCTTGAATCTCCAATCACCTATGTTGGATTTTCCTCTGTAGAGAGACTTACGTTTTTTGGGCTTTGGACTCATTTCTTTCAATGTTTTATCAACTCGATCTCTATTTAAACCTTTGGTTAGCAAATCTGTAATGTCATCCTTTGATCTTTAAAATAATAGAGATAATAGTCGTGAGGATAGTTGTCTTACGGTATTATATCAATGATGCATATTTCTTGACTTATCATAATATGTCACATTCTGCGTTTTCTTAATTATTTCTTGAATATCAGAATGTATACAAATTGTAGGCATACTTTCAATCCATATGGAATATCCTCTAAGAAGTTTAATAGTCATTCGACTTCTTCTCTAATCTCATCCAAGGCTATAAACTCAACTTTTATAGTGGATCTAACTACAATCATTTGTCTTGAAGACTTCCACGAGACTGTCCCTACCGAACACATCTCCACTATTACCTTTTGATATCTTGATTTCATCTATCCAACTAGCATCATAGTACCTTCTAATATAGCTTGTTCTTTTTAATGATGTTGTCCACAGTTCTAAGTACATTATAGATACCTAACTATTCTCATAATAACTTTTCAATGGATTTCTTCAGGATTACTCATGAACTATTGCTTACCATAAAAGCAAAATCGGGTCTTGTACAACTTGAAAAGTATATAAGACTACTTGTGACCTTAGCATATTCCACTTGTTCTATACTCTCACCTTTGTTTCTGAATAGATGTGGACTAATGTCTATTTAATAATGCTTAATTTTTTGGTAACTAACAATTCAACCAAAGATAAAGCATTTATCAGAGGATTAAAGTTAGGTAAGGAAATTAGTCCAGATAGAGTCCAATTCTACAGTGATTCCAAATTGACCACCAATCGTGTGAATAAAACAAATGAAGCTAGAGATCTATTAATGGCTAAGTACTTGGATTGAAACTGCCTCTTGGATGGATTCATCTACGTCCTAAAATTCTAGAGGTAAATTTCATATGGATTCATTCTCCTTTAACATCAGGTATAATGATTTAAGCATTAGCATACCTTAGATTACCATATGTCCCACCTCATTTTTATTTCTCAGGACATTTGCTTGAGACCGACCCCAAAAAAAATATGGCTCAATTATATCAGAATTTTTATTCAATCCATCAAATTATAATAAAAAGTACATGTCAATTTGTCAAATTTATTATTCACCTCTTCATTTTATACAATTTTTGAACATGATTGTTGATAATTTTACATATAATTACACTTGTATATATTATAGATCGAGTATTATATGCAGTGGCAGAGGCAAGGTGGGCGACCGCCCCCCTCGTTGCCGGAAAGCAACCCCCCTTCCCTCTATCACTTCTTGTATCCCGCTTCCCCGGTCATCCCGCCCCCTGCATCCCGCCACTGCTTGCGGCGGCTTAGGAATCGGTCTTTTTATTTCACATACGGTGATCGACGGAGTTGTGTTGACTTCGTTTGTTAAAGCTTAGGCTTCAACGGCTTTCTCCTTTGATGAACAGATCGTATATCCATATCTTGATTCTCCAATTCGATTACCACAACACGACGGGGAATTTCAAGTCTGGCGGCTGCGTGGATGTCTTTAATGAAAAAAAAGAAGCTTGCTGTACGGAGGTTTTTGTTTGATGCATATGCCATTGCTGAACTTAAACGAAAAGCAGCAAATTCTATTCTAGAAAATCCTTCAAGAGTTGAAGTTAGTGGCGAAGCTAAGGGGGGCTGACTGGGGCTTCAGCCCCCCAAATTTCGGTGGTCGGAGGATCCAAGGTGAGGGCCTCCAACCTGCCCCGACATTCTCCAGCTTCCTTCCCCATTTCTATTCTTTTTCCGCTCGACCCATCTCCTTTCGTTGATACACATGGCATATCTTCTGTGGATTTTCGGTTATTGTTACATGTTCTGAATGATTATTTGATGTTTGGTTTATGTGATGTACGAGAAAATCTCGTGAATTAAATTTTGTTCAATTCCAATCTCTAAAAACCCCAGTGTTCAGCCTTTTCTAGGAATTAGGGAATTCAGATTCAATTGACTGAGATCACTTCTCATTGTTAGACTTCTTTGGTTGAATGCATATATGTTGATATTTATCTTTAACGAAGTGATTTTGATTTATTTGTTATGTTGAATGAATTTTTCGAACTTCCAAGATTGTATTTGTTGGTTCTGATGGGACATTATGATAAATTCCATTGTTGTCTTTGGTTTTATCTTGGCTAATGCCCAGAGAAGCTTAGATTGAGTATGTGTTATCCAATTGACCTGCTTGTGTTTGAAAAAGGTCCGGAAGAACTAAACAGATCCTTCCAGTTTTACATTTTAATCCATAACATTCTAACTTCACCTGGGGATCTTCTTGAATTGATGTCATGAGTGAAAGTTCAGTATGATATAGAAGTATTCATTTTACTACACATTATGGGGCAGACATATTGGTTTTTTAGCAGTGTTCGATGTAGCGGTCACAATGAATTAGGGGGGAGGGGGGCTGATTCATTTGGTATTTTGATGGTTTTAATGTTTTCTAGTTTCGATTTCTGTTCTAATTGGTTTATCCACTGTTATTATGCCTTCTAGTTTGGACATCTATTTATTTATCATATTAATCGTTATTATTTTTCTGAAATGTCGTTGCTATAGGGTGTTTGCTGTGAATTTGGGAGTCCCTGCTGTTTGATATGTTCTATCTGTTTGATTATATTAAACCTCTACTTTATGTTATATTTCAAACAGATTCTATCTTCTGTTTTCTGGATTTATTTGTTTGTTCATTATGTTAGTTTGTTCTTCTTCTTACAAAATTCATTTTCTTTTATTTTTTATTGATTTATATTCGATATTGATTAATATGTTTTCTTAGGATTAGATGTTGATTTTTTTCCTTGTTTACTGCTGTTTCGCTTTTCTACTTTCTGTCGGTATGTTTACGAAGTAACCCCTAAGGATTTGCTTTCTGGTTTTGCCATTGGTTAAAGTAGTTTCTGCACTAAGAATTTTCGCCCTCTTCGTTTTGAATTTTTGGCTCCGGCACTGATTATATGTCTTATCATTAAATAATTGGGATAATTAAAAAATTATATTGAGTTGCATTTTTTCGCAAAAATGTTATAAAATTCTATTTTCCAAAAGAAGTTATGCATTTTTTACAATTTTGCATAATGTCGTTGAAGAAGCTTCTCGATAAAATTTATCACAACCTTTAAATCTATGTGGAGAATCGCATAATTTAGGATCATATGGCCAAGTATTAATTTTTTTTTTATCTCTTTTGACATCTGTGAGCGGACGAGGCTAAGTGTAGAGGCCACAGGAACCAGGGGCCGAATCCAGTCCCTAAATAAAAAAGCTTTAGCTTGGAAAGGAGCTTTTAACTTTTGAAAAACTTAGAAAAAAACATTTTTATTTTGCCATTTAAAATATGTTTATATAAAAATAAACATGGATCACTTAAGAAACTCGATGGATATGAATCCTTCAAGCTATATTTGGAGTCGCCATCCGGTTAAGTTATGGGAATTTTTGTGTGCGCATACTCAGTGTCATTTATAAATTATATAACATGAAAACACATACTCTCCATAAGTATACGGGTCGTTCACATAATAATAAAAAATATCAATCCCATAGGAAACAAGTACACAGAGAATTGTTAACTTGTCCATTCCAGTTTATGAAATTACTAAAAGATAAATTCGTTTATTTAAGTGAGAATATAAAGTAAAACCTAGATTACTAATATACAATTGTTGTAGTTTCGTGCATGCATCTACATGAAATGTGTGTTATCGATATGAAATTTTCCCTTAATTCATAACAGATGTAAATATTGTTATTGCAGTCCATATAGGTGGCGTTTCGACTCTTATTTTGGGAACTAATCTCCTTAGAATTCATAGATAAATTCTAAGGATCATATCAAAACTTCTACATTCGTAATTTTTATTCTGTGATTAAGCAATACAACTTCAACATGTATACATCCATTTATTTAAGAATTCACATTATATTTCTTATCTTTTTATGGATAAAAACAACAACTATATTTCATATGCATTTATTACGGAATAAGACTTAAAATGCATACTCATAATATAAATTTACCGAAACATAAAGCAACTAATAATACCAATATTAATATAACATTCCATTATACATGCATATAATGTGAAATATACTAAGTTGTTAAATCTCTTATATAACTCGGAACCGAAGCATCTACTGGATTAAAATTTTGTCAGAATTTTAATCTGATTCTCTTAAAGAGGTTATCAATCTCAAGCAGTTTTTTGGTACAAATATCAAAATATACTAAGCATCAAGGTAAGACTACTCATCATGCAAGAAAAATATACCTAAAGCAACAACAATGACAGAAGATTCTTGCAACGGACATACATTCTGTCGTGGAATCCTTTGTCAAAACTCAAACTACTACTACTACATTAAAGACCAAATGTAACACTCTAATGTAACAGTTAAAGCTAATGTAACATCCTAATGTAACATCTGAGCTAATATAACACCTTAATGTAACAGCTGAAGCTAATGTAACACTCTATTGCAACAGCTCAAGCTAAAGTAACACCCTAATGTAACAGCTGATGCTAATGTAACACTCTAATGTAACACCCTAATGTAATAGCTGAAGCTAATGTAACACTCTAATGTAATAGCCGAAGCTAATGTAACACTGTAATGTAACAGCTGAAGCTAATGTAATACCATAATGTAATAGCTGAAGCTAATGTAACACCATAATGTAATAGCTGAAGCTAATGTAACACCCTAATGCAACAGCTAAAGCTAAAGCAACACCTTAATGCAACAGTTCTAGGTAATGTAATACCCTAATGCAACAGTTGTAGGTAATGTGACACTAAAGTGTAACAGTTGTAGCTAATGCAATAGTTATACCTAATGCGACACTAAAATGCAACTGATGTAATAGAAAAACCTAAAAATAAATTTGTTCGCAAGCCATTCGACATTCTTGTTAGAATCCCTTTATGATGTTGCATTAGCACAAAAAAATATTGGACAAAATAATTAAAAAATGAGTGTTGCATTATAAATATACATGTGTTACAATAGATCTTTTGTAACATGTAATGACCCAGTCTTGAGAGTGGTGGCACCTGGGTAGAAGACTTGAGCATGGAGCAGCCATCCAGGATGTCGTTGGGGGCAGGAATGAACCGAATCTACACCAAAAAGAGAGGGTTTTTGAGACTGTGCTGGTATAGGATGGTACAGTGGAGAAGTGCTAGTGATTTTGAGATTGTATCGGTATGAGACTGTACAGTTGAGAAAAAGCATAAGAGATTTGATAGGTACTACCTATAATATTAAGATGCATCTTTTTTGGTAGCTTATTTGAGAGAATTCCAAAGTTAAATATGCTTGACTTGGAGCAATCCCAAGATGGGTGACCTCTCGGGAAGAAATTTCCAGAAAATAGGCAAGTGAGGATAAAGCTTGTTAAAAAGACTCGTGATGGTTTTTGGGGACATTCGATCAAATTTGGGATGCTACAGTTTGGTATCAGAGTAAGCCCTCTACCAGTACGATGTGGTTTGGAGACGAACCAGGAAAAAGATGGTGGGCCTTTAATGATCCTATCCTTAGAGTAGTGGCGCTGGGGTAGAAGACATAAGAAAGGAGTGGCCATCTATGATGTCTTTGGGGAGAAGGAATGAACTGAATCTACACCTAAAAGAAAGGATTTTCAAGACTGTACTAGTATGGGATGATACAGTGGAGAAGGGCTAGCGATGTTGAGATTGTACTGGTATGGAACAGTACAGTTGAGAAAAAGGTTAAGAAATTTGATAGGTACTACCTATACCATCGAGATGCATCTTCCTTTTG
>CAOJCR014939045.1:0-11405 GCA_948330485.1 Euphorbia neoarborescens
AAAAATAAATAACTATTAACTAATTTTGTATATATATAGAAGTTGTTAAAGTTTTTTTTTATATAGCTCTATCAAAGATTGTTCTGTACACTAATTTAAATATTTTTTAGCAATATAAGTATAATTTATTAATCATATACAAAAATTTTATACTCTTATTAAATTAAATAATTACATATATTTTGGCACTTTTATCAAATGCAACAAGAAATAATGTTTTTCAAGGTAACATTGTTGCCTCTTCTAATTATGAAATTATATAAGGCAACAACATGTCAAAATCCTAAATTATTATTGCATTAACTAATTAAAAAACAATCAAAAGCAACAAAAAAAATTTAAAAAGCAACGAATTCGTTGCAGTTGATGTTTGAAATCCAATTTGTTCTTCACATATTAAAAAAAACAGAGATAAAGCAACGAATTCTGGCAACAATGTGTAACTTGATGTTGTAGTAGGCCATCTATCTTGTAGTGGCAGTTTACAACTTGATGTGTTTCGGTGTACAACTCGGTGAGTTGTTGGATTTTACTTAGGATGAATTTTATTTTGATTATACTTCTTTTGCAAACCTATATAAGGATGTTTTAGACTGTTTTTAGTTTTATCCTTCAATCAATTCTTGTACCAAAAGCTTGAGGAAGTTCTAGGGTTTATATTTGGATTTCAATTTCTTCAATAATGGTTGACGTGCGTGTTATATATAGAATCTTACCTGTTTGCGATTTGCGAGTTCTTAGTTGAATTTTGGCATTTTTAGAACGGTTCTCCTTCAGCATTTACAAATTGTTAAGATCCGGTTAAATTGAATTAGGGTATAAGTTTACTTTTCTCTATTCTCTTTAATTTGATGTGAGCTTACAACATGTTTATTGTTGATTGATTCATTAACTCTTTCCAACTCAATTCTGTTAAATTTTGGTTTGGATTTTCATGTTTATTATTATTTCACTTGTGTGTTTGATTTTGCAATTTTGAACTAGTCTTACAAAGTCCCAATTACAACGATTTCGTATCTATAACCTTACCTAGATTAAAACCTAGGCAACCATTGGAACTGACAACTCTGTGAAACATACGGGTCCTTATTTTCTGATTTCTAGAGCTAGACTGCCTCTAAATAGGGAAATAAGGCTAAGAAATATAATCAGACCTTGAGTCGCTAGTATGGATTGTTTGATCGACATATTTAGGGTTTATTAATTTATGCATGTAGGACTTTAGTTTGACCTAATTGAGCCATCCCCATTTTTATTTGTAGATCGGACACGCCGCCTGCGTTGTGATTTTGATTCTGATAAAAATCAAGATTGTTTGAAGATCACTGTTAATTTAGGTTTTATTTTTTGCATTTTAATTTTCAGTATTTTTATCAATTTATTTGTTGCTTAAACACGTCAGGAAGCCTAGTAGTTTGGTGATTTTGGATACTTTCCTGTGGGATTTGATGCCTATACTTACCATGATTACTACTTGACAGCGACAGGGTACACTGTCCTTTAATGAGCGGTTTAGAAGTAGTTTTCAACCACCACCAGACGCGTGTCAAGTTTTTGGTGCCGTTGCCGGGGAAATTAATTTTCTACGACATTGAACCATCGATCGAATATCTGATTTGAGCATTATATTATTTTAAATTTATTTTTGTTTTTATTTTTATTGTTGTTATTTTTTATAATAACCTCTTTTTGGTTTTCTTTGGTTTATGTGCTTACGCTACACTAATCCTTTGTTTTTCGATTGAGAGATAGAACGCACTTTTCATAGGAACTAAAGAGCAAGAGGGAATTTAAACACAGCCATGAAAGAAGCAGATTTGAGAGCTGAGGTGGAGCGTTGAAGGCATGAAAGGAAGCAGTTTGAAGCTGAACATGCTGCAAGAGATGCACGGGAGGCTGAGTTGAGGCAAAGACTTGAATAAGAGATGAGGAAGCAGTACAACAGACAGCCTGTTAGAGATAACAGGGCTATGGAAGATTTGATGGCCCTTCACGGACCAAGAAATTTAGCTGGAGTGGTAATACTAGCAATAACTGCAAATAACTTTGAGTTGAAGAGAAGTATGATCCAGATGATAAAAAATAATGTCAGTTCAGTGGAGGCATTGCAGAAAACCCGAACGATCACCTGAATCAATTCCCAAGGGTGGCTGACCCTATTAAGATGAATGGAGTACGTCAGGACATCATCAGATTGAAGTTGTTTCTGTTCTCTTTGAATGAAGGAGCTATAGAATGGTACAAATCACTTCGGCCCGAGACGGTGTCATCATGGGATCAAATGAAGGATCAATTCCTAACCTATTATTTTCATCCTTCCAAGATGGTGCAGCTGAAGAATGAGATTAATTCTTTCCATCAATTTGGGACAGAACCGATGAATGAAGCTTGGTCTCGATTTCAAAGGATGCTCCGGAATTTCCCCCACCACAATATACCTCAGTTTGATCAGGTTAGTATTTTCTATCATGGTTTGACTCCTGCTAACCATGCACAAATTGATTCTTCTGCAGGGGGGATATCTTTCAAATGTCAGCATCTCAGGCTGAAAGATTGATTGAAGGAGTAGCACAAAAGAGGACAATGTGGATAGAGGATGCATTAAATCGTAGGGATGTTCATATGGCTCTAGCAGGACAATACAATCCTTCCATGGATGATATGAGCCGAAAGATGTATTTGATGATGGCTAACCTAAAATCGCTCGAGTGACAAAGGCATGTGTTCTGTGTAACTTGTGGAGGTGATCATCCTAATCAAGAATGCTAAAAAGGTGATCCATTTGCTCAAGAAGGTGAGAATGCGAATTATGTGGGAGGTCCGAACAGGTATAAAAATTCTAATTTCCACCCTAATTCGTATAATTCAAATTCCTACATTTCTAACTACGGAAGAAGGTATCAACACCCTAACATGTCTTATGGTGACAATCAAAATGTGTTAAAACCCTCATCTGAGTTTTATAATGAGCACCGAAACCAGGGGTTAGGTAAGGCCCCAACACTTCATATAAACAACCTCTAGCATTGCCTGCTCCGCCTCCAAAACTAGATGAAGGTATGCTATCTTTATTAAAGGATATTTCATCTGAGCCTTCAGAGACTACGACTAGATTGGTAGATAACGAGGCGTTAACTAGAGATTTGAGTAATCAAGTTGCTCAGATGAGTAGCAAAAGGCAAGAGAGGCCTACCGACAGTCTCCCTAGTACTACTGAATAGAACCCTAATTGAAACCCTATGGAGACAGCTAAAGCAATTTCATTGAGAAGCAGAAAGCTGGTGGAGATGTCAAATTCTGAGTCCAAAGGTTAACCTCTATCTCTACGGGTAAGTAGTGAGTCGGGGGAGGAAAGCAACCCTGACTCTAATTTTGAAAATTCTTTAAATACTCCTATTTCTGATGTTGATAAAAATGAGAGTGTTTCGAATCCAGTTAGGACTTACACTCCTAAGTTGCCTTTTCCACAAAGGTTAAAGAAAGATAAACTGGATCAAAAGTATTCTAAGTTTCTTGATGTGTTTAAAAAAGTGGAATTTAATTTACCTTTGATTGAGGCTTTACAAGAAATGCCCACTTATGCAAAAATTTTTAAGGAAATACTTACTGGTGAAAGGAAATTGGGAGCAAATGAGGTGGTGGCGCTAATGGAAGGATGCTCCGCCATAATCAGTAAAAAGCTTCCGCCAAAGCTAAAGGATAGGGGGAGTTTCACTATCCCATGTCAAATAGGGAATTTAAAGATTGCAAATGCCCTATGTGACTTGGGAGCCAACATCAATTTGATGCCCCCTTCGATATTTTGGAAGCTTGGATTGGGATATCCGAAGCCCAATAATATGAATTTGTAGTTGGCTTCATTACGAGACCACAAGGAGTTGTGGAAGATGTGTTGGTAAAGGTAGATAAATTTATATTTCCAACTGATTTTGTAGTTTTAGACATGGAAGAAGATAATATGGTTCCAATTCTTCTCGGGCGAGCATTTTTAGCCACCAGTCGCACTTTAATTGATGCCCAAGAAGTAAGTTGATCTTGAGATGACAAAATGAGCAGGTAACTTTTAATATATACAATTCTATAAAATATCCATTAGATAGCGAGAATTGTAATTATGTTACCTTTTCTGAACTTGCTGATATGTGTGTTCAAGAGCATTTATGCAGTGAACAGGATAGCAAATTGGAGGACGACAGTGAGAATGAAAAGGAACGATCAGAAAAAGCGGCAATAGATGATGCATATTATAGTTGGATAAGAGGTAGGTTTGACATATTGGATCATGAGGTTAAATAGGTGCCCAAATCATCCTTGGAGGAACCACCATCTTTGGAGCTGAAGCAATTACCCAAAAATTTAAAGTATGTATTTCTCCAACCACCTAGAGATTTACCTGTCGTTATTTCTTCTTTGTTGACAGGTGAGTAGGAAAGGGAGTTAGTAGGAGTACTTAAAAAGCATAAAGGTGCTTTCGGGTGGTCCATTTATGACATTAAAGGGATAAACCCAACTTTTTACACACACCGCATTTATTTGGAAGAGGAAATCAATCCATGTGCACAAGCTCAAAGGCGGCTCAATCCTAAAATGAAGGAAGTGGTAGAGGCGGAGGTAATATCCTTGCACAGTTTGGGACTCCTAGAGCTATTATAGGCGATGGGGGATCCCACTTTTGCAATAAACCATTCAATACATTGTTACGTTGGTATGGCGTCACCCATAAAGTAGCTACACTCTATCACCCTCAAACTAGTGGGCAAGTTGAGGTAACAAATAGGGAGATTAAAAGAATCTTAGAAAAGACAATAAATGCATCGAGAAAGGATTGGAGCCTTAACTTGGATGATACATTGTGGGCCTATAGGACAGCCTACAAAATACCTATAGGAATGTACCCGTACCGTCTTGTTTTTTGTAAGGCATGTCATTTACTTGTAGAATTGGAACATAAAGCATTTTGGGCTTTACAATTTTTGAATTTTGATATTAAGGCTGCAGGCGATATTCGACTTAGACAATTGAATGAGTTAGACAAGCTTCGGCTTAGCTCATATGAGAATTCAAGGATCTATAAAGAGAAGACGAAGAAATGGCATAACTAACGTATTGTGGATAAAAACTTTAACCCCGAAGACTTTGTTTTGTTGTTTAATTCCAGGTTGAAGCTTTGTCTAAGAAAATTGAAAAGCCGATGGATGGGTTCGTTTCAAGTTCGTAAGGTATACCCATCTGGGATGGTGGAGATCGAGACACCAGAGGGGATAGAAAAGGTAAATGGACACTGATTGAAGCAATACTTTCGTGGAGTTGAGTTCAGAGAGAAGGAGGCGATTTATCTCCAAGGTGCATGAAAGATCAAGGAAAGTCGAGCTGTTCTGACTCTAAACACAGCATGGCGTATTCTGTGTATTTATGTATATTTGGTTTTAATTTTACTTTTACATTTTATTTTGTGTTTTTAGCATTTTTAGTAGGTGTCATTTAGTCAATAAGATCCATGGTGAGACTCAGCAAAAAGAAAGCTAAAGGAAAAATTGACGCATTGAAGAAAATAGGGAAACTTGCTATGTTTTCAGGTAACATGCCAAGTTTTGGAGGCAAAACATGTCGTGTTCTAGAAACACGCTGGTGTGTTTGGCCACTGGAACTCGAGATCGAATTGCAATAAATAAAACACGTCGAGTTAGGGTCTAACACGTCGAGTTCTGGAGGCAAAACACGCCGCTGTGTTTGGCCACTGGAATTCAAAATCAATTTTTGAATTAAGAAACATGTCGTGTTTGGATGAAACACGTCGAGTTTTCTAGCTCGAAATTGAAAAAAAAAATTAATTCTAGAACACGCCGTGTTCCAGAGACAACTCACCGTATTTTAATTCAATAACGGTAAAAAAGAAAATAACAAAAAAAAAAAAAGAAATCCCTAATTTGTTCTTTTCTCCCACTTTCCTCGTTTCTTCTTCTTCTCTTCGAAAGTTCTTCTTCTCTAACATCCCCTCCCCCCACCTTATCTCTGCTTCCATTGCTACGCATTACTTTCTCATCTTCTTTTTTCTCTCATTACCTCTCTCTCTCTCTCTCTCATTCTTATCTTTCTCTCTTCTATTTACTGTCTATTTTCTGTCGCCTATTTTTCAATTTTTGGATTCTTGTTTTTTGGATTCTGACCTATATTACTCAAGTAATGGCACCGTGGTACGAATTTCAGTTTGATCTATTCAATTAATGTCATCCTTTATTACTTCATTTGCTTACTGATTTATTAATTAGATCAGGGTTTAATAAGCTGAATTTTCTCTCTTCTCTCTTCCGTATTGATGCGGTCCCTTATAAACTTCCTTGATGTTTCGATTGACTTAAATATTTATGGGAATTTAGTGATTGGGGTTGATACATTTTTATCATGCTTGAGTGGGTATTGCCTGTTTTCAATTGTAAAATATCTGTTCAGACTTAGGACTTGCATGTTTTGTAAATAGCAGTGAAATGGTTCATGAGTTTTAAGTAGGGTACTGATCATTGGTTGAGTTTTAAATCTGCTTTATTTCTGAATCTTTCCATTGCCTCGTTAAGATAGCCATCACAATTATGAATGCTACGTTACTTGTAGGATGACACTGAAGACTCTACTTTGATGGGTCTGATTTTTTATATTCTTTTGATGGTTAATACTATCTATCATGTCCAGATAATTGTCATCAGTATGCTTCTCTAAAAATTGATAATAAATTGCTAAAATCTGATGGAGTTTGTTTACATGCATAATTGAATTTAGGGGTTTACACTAACTTAATTATACTCACTTGGTGAGCTGCTTATATCTATTGA
This sequence comes from Euphorbia neoarborescens, assembly GCA_948330485.1. Classification (NCBI taxonomy): domain Eukaryota; kingdom Viridiplantae; phylum Streptophyta; class Magnoliopsida; order Malpighiales; family Euphorbiaceae; genus Euphorbia; species Euphorbia neoarborescens. The sequence continues at coordinate 6,828 of CAOJCR014939045.1, forward strand.
TTGCGTTATAAGTCTAAGCTGAATAGTGGAAGCAATGTGCTTGTTAATTAACCATGTTTTGAAATTGCCATATAACCATTAGGAGGCTGATCTTCATTAATTAATAATATGTTGCCTTTTCTTTGATTATGCATTGACTGTTTCATGCATAAGTGCATTGTTCTAATTTATTAAATGTTTCAGGTTGAAGAGATCAGCCAAGAGGCAGAGGGGACCAATCCCAAACTCCCCAGAGGATATCCCAGACATCGAATAGCACACAGTGCCTATAGAGCAGTAGATGGCACCCATTACAACACTTTCTATATGGTTTTGATGCCTCTTTTCTCTTCTTTCAGAAGAAGAAGGTACGCGTTACAAGTCCATATTCTCTCTAGATTGCTCACCTTTTCAATTTTTTGACTATGACTGGATGGATAACTATGCCTATAAGAATGAGATTTGGGAGAACTTTGAGTTATTAGGATGGACCGATTATGTGAACTCTAGAATCCCCGTCTATAGAGATTTGGTTTTGGAATTTTATACTACTTTCTAGACCATCACTGATCGTATCACGAGAGATAAGAGTATTCAATTCCGTTTATTCGAGGTAGAGTATAAGATGGAGGCAGATATTCTTAGTGTTGTGTTAGATATTCCTGGAGATGTTTATTCATGGACCGCTGACACTAGCCCTAAGGATGTATGGGAGACTTTAGGTAGGGGGAGATACATGCCTAGCAACATGAAGGCATCATGTCTTAGGAATCCAGTACCTTTTTTGTTTATAAATTTGCAACTTTAAATTTCTCGAGAAAGCTTGAGGCAAATAAGATGAACAAAAATCAATTAATGCTTTTGATACAGGTGAGGGATGACATACGACCCTACATAGGGAAATTTGTGCTTAATGCACTTATTTCGAAGGCTAAAAGGGCCTAGGGGGAGTTAGGACTGGGGCATATAGTCACGAGGGTAGCTCATTATATATGTACTCCTGTGTATATTTATTGTTTGTCCCACCACCTGTGGATCTTGAGCACGATGAGGCAGCAGCAGCACCAACACCTATACCGAATCACGAGGAGGAGCACGTGGAGGAGATAGAGCTTTGAGAGCCATCAGCTACATTAACTAGCCAGTTTGATAGATTACTGGCGACTCTACACGACATGGATGGACGACATACTCAGTGGATGACCCAGGTAGATACGTGGTTCACACGTATGGATGAGAGGATCGCGGGGCTAGAGGCTATTGCATCTCACTACTATATAGAGCATGGATGGGCCTATCCACCACCTTCGCCACTACCACCAGGGCCATCAGATTTGTGAGTTCTCCCTTTTTCTCTCTACACTTTGGCATTTACTCCATTGCACTTTCAGGAGTGAGTGCATTGTAAGTGGGGGGTGGGAAAAGGGAATTTCTCCCTTTTATTTTTTCTCTATCTTAGTTAGGTGGTGCATGTTAGGATAGTGCTGGTTGTTTGCATGCTGGTGTTTGCTTATTTTTGTTTGTTTGCTGGAGTTGCTGATTATATGTTGGATTGACTGGCTGTTACTGGATTACTTTGGTTTTTGTTGATTTATTTAGGATTAGTTGATTTTCAGTTTAGTTTTTTTTTATTTCAGTCTGCTTGTTTGTATGTTGGCATGTGTAAATTGTGTGATGAATGCTGAATTGATAGAAGAATTTTTCTGATATAGGGACTTCATAACTGTTTAGCTACACCTAAAAATTGAACTTCGTTGTTTGTTTTCAAAGTTGATAGCTTGAAATTCTGAACTAAGTATGTTGGGAATTAGCCTGTTTGTGCTTATCAGCCATTTTGTACAATGTCTTTGCTTGAAAACAATAAGGGTAGTCATCTATAGTGGTTCAATCATTTACTGTTGTTTCCATGCTTGAATTAAAATACTGATTAGGAACAATGAAAGAGTAAAGCAACTAAGAACACAATTAAACTCTCATGTATTTAAAGTGAGGAATTTTTTAGCCTGATGGTCCACTTCACTTTGGTTCCATTCTTTTTCTGAGAGACAGTCAGACATTGAACGCTAGATCATAGAACTCAATGTAGTCTTGCACTTGACATAAGTAGAGCTTAATATATGGAGACCCTTAAGATTTACTGCACATTCACATGCACCCATCACATTTCTTTTCATTATAGACCTTTTTGAACCCAACGCACTAACCAACCCCTAGAATGCTTATTTGAGCTGTAGCCTGTTCTTTAAAGCCACATTACAAGGCAAAAGCCTTAAAGCTATAAGCCAAATTCCCTTCACTTTGATTCCCCTTCGACCCATCCTCACCTTTATTTTATACTGAACACTATTTTCACACGTCAATTCTAGCTTTCTGGGTAGTCATTGTCAAACTCCAAAAGGAATTGCTCACTATATGTTAAAAAATAATAATAAATAACAAATGTGTGTTATTTTGTGTTTAAACAAGCAACTAGTCTGGTGTAATTGTGGGGTGTGGTCCAATTTATTTGATTCGTGAATATCTCTTTTGGGATATTACTGTTTAATTCATGGACTTGTTCCAAAATGTTCTAATAGAACTCTATTTCATATTATTTCTCTTTGTGATCTCTTCAAATCCGGGATTCTCTATTCTTATACCCAGATTATCTTTGTCAGTCAATGAATATTTTTTTGATATTCTTTCTCTACTGTGTTTCTTTTTCATCACATCTTTCTAATAAAAGTTGCTTGTTTGTTATTCAAAAAGTGCATGTTCTTCTGTATGCCTGGATTCGTTAGTCATTATTTTCAGAATAAATAAAGGAGTTGTAAGACCTAAATGACTTTTGCCATACCCTACCTTTCCCTCAGAATGTTACAAGCCCAATAGGTTCTCTGATTTTGCTCCTTTTCATCAATGGCTGAACAGAGATTGCCATCAAGTTCGCTATGTGATGCATTCTTTGTTTGATTTTTGTGTTTTTATTCTCACCTTGACAATTATGAGCTTATTGAGTGAAATATGTGAGGAGAATTAAATTAGTTGCATAGACTCTCATCATTCCTCTTCGTTTGACTTGTTTGAGCATGTGGAATAGTAGTACATATGTTTGTTGTCTGTAGATGGTTATTGTTATTGTTTGGATTGCTTCTAAATGTTTGGAATTGGTAAGCTGACACAGTTAAATCCTAGGTGGGTTTTCAAACGAAAACTGGTTTCTTGATTCTGAGTTGTGAGTTGTTTGCTTGAGGACAAGCAAAGTTATAAGTGTGGGGTAGTTGATAAGGGTGGTTTTGACCTTATATTCTAGGTATTATGGAACCTTTTTGATGAATGATTTGACTGATATTTGGCATTCTTGTGTGCATTTCATGCATTTTTCTTATCTTTTATGTGTGCATTTAGTTTGTGTATATTTCGTTATTTTATTGTTATTTTTGCTTATGTTTTGATTCGAGGTCGTTGAGACCAAGGATGTGTATAATTTGATCCATTTCTCAAGCTTGACAGTTTAGGGATTGAGACACGAGATAAGAAAAAGAAGGACCGTGGAAATAAAGTCCGACTTTAGAGCAAGGAGAAGTAAAGATCTTCAGGCCAAATTTTGAGGCAGTTGGAGGTGGATTTCGGAGATATACATAAAAGAAAAGATGAAGTTCATGCTACGATATTTCTAACGGGTCCAAGATCATGGAAGTCGAAGTTTGGATGTAAAAGTTATGAAGATTTGAAGTTGACAAGGAAGATTGCCATAAAACTCGATGTGTTGAGTGAAGAAGAAACAAATCGCGGTTTACATCCTACAACTCGGCGTGTTGCAGCGTAAATCAGAAAGGCTTAAAGGAATTGAGATAACTTGTTGTGTTTCCCAAAAACACCGACGAGTTCACGTGCGATCGAAGCAACTGGATTTTCGCAAAAGCATAACACGTCATTAAGTTACAATAACTCGGCGTGTTTCATGGCAGCAGTTTACAACTCGGCCTATTTTGGTGTATAACTCAGTGAGTTGTTGAATTTTTCTTGGGACAAATTTTATTTTGATTATACTTCTTTTGCAAATCTATATAAGGATGTTTTAGACTGTTTTTAGGTTTATCTTTCAATCAATTCTTGTACCAAAAGCTTGACGAAGTTCTAGGGTTTATATTCGGATTTCAATTTCTTCAATAAAGGTTGATATGCGTGTTATATATAGAATCTTTCAGTTCGCGGTTCGTGAGTTCTTAGTTGAATTTTGGCATTTTTATAGCGATTCTCCTTCAGCATTTACAAATCGTTAAGATCCGGTTAAATTGAATTAGGACATAAGTTTACTTTTCTCTATTATCTTTAATTTGATGTGAGCTTACAACCTGTTTATTGTTGATTGATTCATTAACTCTTTCCATCTCAATTCTGTTAAATTTTTGTTTCGATTTGCATGTTTATTGTTATTTCACTTGTGTGTTTGATTTTGCAATTTTGAACTAGTCTTACAAAGTCCCAATTTCACCGATTTCATATTTGTAACCTTACCTAGATTAAAACCTAGGCAACTATTAAAACTGACAACTCCGTGGAACATGAGGGTTCTTATTTTCTGATTTCTAGAGCTAGACCATCTCTAAACAAGGA
>CAOJCR014950722.1:0-10471 GCA_948330485.1 Euphorbia neoarborescens
GAGCTGCTGTTCTGATAGTCTGCAAGAAGAATGAGAGGTGATCGGAGTCGGATTGCCTGGATTATTCCACTCTGATGCCAAAATCAGTAACTTAGAGATGAAGTTTTTAGTAATGTAACTTAGAAATAAGATAAGTTCAGATACCTCATTTGTTGATAGTTTCGTCGGTTATATTGTGGCAATGGGCTCCACGTATCTTATTCTCGTTGGTTGGAAGGAGATTTGGTCCTTTTGGCCTTGTCTCCTGTCTCTTGTCACTTTGAGGAATGAGTACTTCTGACTTCCTCATAGGACTCTCTTTTGTTTTTATTGTCTTGTTGAGCCACATTCTGCCTAAGCAGCATTAAATGCGGTGGTCCTCCTTTTGGGGCGGAAATATCTCTCTTATTGGTAAATGTCCATTTTAGGAAGAAAGCATCTTGGGGCAGCGCTTGACAATGGAAACCCTTGTTGACGATGATTCTTCTCATTTTACACGTGCGCGTGCTGCGTACGTACAGATGTATACAGGTTATCACTAAAGAAATTGAAAAGACAACTCGTGATTTAGGACGAGCTATCTAGTTTTTATGGAAAAAATGACTCGATATCTAGTTTTTATCTAAATTTCAATAAAAAAAATTGTTAAAATACAGTTATTTAGTTATTTAGTGTTAACCGAACCGAAATTTGTTGGCTCACAGCTCTTTTGGAGAGAAAATGGGCACGGGTCATCTAGGTTTGTAAAGCCTCTTTTTCCCTCTTTCCTTTTCATTCCCCATTGAACATCACAAGCGCAGCCGCCACTCTACTGTCTGTGTCCATTTCCATCACCTAGTCAGGTAATTTTTTTTGTTCCTTTCGTGTTATTTCTCGTCAATCTTGAAATTCAGCTCCTGAAAACTGAGTCTTTCATGTTCCTATTACCAATTCCGAACTAGATGTGTGATTTGAGCTTAGAGTTTCAATTTCTTATTTTGATTACATAGAGCAAATTGATTGGAAATTATAGTTTGATTGCAGCTGACCTAGCTGGTTGGCTCTTGTATTTGCCAGGTTGCAAGTTATACAGCTGGATAAAGTAGCTAGGGCGCAAAACTAGCTCATGACTGGGGTAGTTTGATCAGTGTAAGACTGAGTTGTGCCGTATATTTCATTACTTTACGGCTTAACTTTAAAAAAATTAGCAAGTTGATCGGAAATGATAATTTGATTGCAGCTGGCCGAGCTGGTTGGCTCTAGTAATTGCCAGGCAGTAAGTAATACAGTTGCATAAATTTGTTAGGGCGCAAAACCAGCTCTTGACTGAATGAGTTTGAGCAGTTTAAGATTGAGTTGTGCCGAATATTTAATTTGATTTCAACTTTCCTTTCCAAATACTGGAAATAAGTATTTGTAACCTTGTCAAATTGATATTTTCTTGCTAGACTGATTTTGCCTTCTTGTTTCTCCTTTTATGTTTCAATTTATTTCTCTTTTGTTTTCTCACTTGATCCATAGAGTAGGAATTCTTTTATTCCTTGTGTGTTGCATTGATAATTTTGGAAGAAATTCACAAATAACTTATGTAGGAAAATTTACATTATACATCTTTGTTTGTGAGCTAATAAGAATTTGTTCAAGTGACTCAGGCATTGAGTTCAGCTAAAGGGGAGCAGGAGACTAAAAATGCCTCTTTATGATTGCATGCTTTTGCTAAAACCTCATGTAACGAAGGACAGGTTGATGGACTTGGTAACTAGAGTAGGAAAGCATGTCCACAGTAGGAATGGTGTTCTTACTGATGTCAAATCTTTAGGTACCGTTCAACTGGGTTATGGTATTAAGAAGCTTGACGGAAAATATTATCAGGTTAAAATTTCTTCATCCTAAGATCTATAAGTAATTAATTTCTTTCATTTCATTATGAGCTATGATGTGTAAATTGTTGTAGATAATTTCTTTCACTTGTATATTAAAGAAGAAAAGTTTCCCTTTGTGACTATAGAAGCTAGTCCCTTGTGGCTGCGCCCGACAAAACTTCAAATTTTCTTTTCCGATGGAGGTTTTAGTAGTTCTTTTGAGCTAAGGAGGAAGAATTTTTAATAAAGAAATAAAAAATAGTAAGGCAAATTCAGTTAAACCTTTGTTTGGTGGAAATATCAACGAGGATTTCGTTCTGTTTATCCAAGTAGTGATTTTGAAATCGTGGTGTCTTAATGAAACTAGACAGAGTGCTGAGTGAATGAAGTAAAATTGAAAATATCCTCGGTATTGATTTATAGTTTGAGGTCCCGTTTTGCTCACATTGTCTTGTTTCTTTGATCATTTAGTTGAGTGAAGAATATATTCACATGTATGTGCAAGTTTGATGAAATTTTTTCTTACTTCAGATTGTATGAACTCTTGTACAATATTACCACATGATGATTCCTTCTGATTCCAAAGACATGTTGAAGTTTCTATATAACCTGATTAGTAAAGTAAAACTCCTGTTTCTACTTTTTTGTTCAGGGCCAATTGATGCAAATGACAATGATGGCGACACCCAACATAAACAAGGAACTGCATTACTTGAACAAGGAGGATCGCCTGCTAAGATGGCTTCTTGTTAAACACCGAGACACACAATATGGGCTAGAATTTCTGAGTGTAGAAGAAGTCAGAGGTGAGATAGACAAACTTTCAAGAAGACGCTACTTAGACGAGGATCCAGAATCGGAAGATGACAACGACGATGACGATGAATATGATGTGGACCACGAGGCAAATAAACAACGTTAAGTAAATAATGAATTTGAAAGTTCAGGTACTCGTACATTACATTGTCCTTCATGTCTCGCTGGCATATGCAGATGTTTGTTCTGTTTAAGCGTTGAGGTGCAGTAAAGTAGGAAAACAGAATTTAGATTTTTTTTGTTGCTGGTGTTGTTGGGATCCGAATACACCAATAAAAGGTTAGAGCTTTAGTTATGAATTTAGATTTTTTTTGTTGCTGGTGCATTAAAGTAGAATGAATTTTTTTTCTTGTTATATATATATATATATATATATACAAACACTTTATTTTATTCTTTAAAAATGGGTCATAAGATCTCGATCTCATTAGTTGTTAGATTCGTTTGATATTTAGCAAATTTCAAAACCAAACCATTCATATGGTTAGATTTATTATTCAAAACAGAATTTGTAATTTTTTATTTTTTATTTTAAGTTTGAGATTTTTAAAATTTTGTAAAAAAGCACCTAAACATATATTATAAAATTTCATAAGCTATTTGCTATTATTTTACACTAAAATTCTTCTACCATATTGATATAAATACACTAAACAATATCATATTATAAGGGATGAAATAGTGTTCGAGTAAATGCTTTGCGACGAAGGATTTGAATCAAGATGAGATGATGTTCAGGATTTGGATCTATAGATATAGATCACATCATAAAGTTTTGAAACGTTTCGACATGGACAAGAAATTTTTGACAATGCGTCATATGTTGGAACTTGGTGAGAAATATTCTCCTCAGACCAATGAGCTTTATGAGAAGAACAGTAATGCAGTTATTGATGATGTGATGATTCATAAGTTAATCCAAGTCTTTTTTTGAGGCTATTGTCCTTGATTGATGAGGTGTATCCTATGTATAAGTATACCTTGAATGCTGAAACTGCATATGTTGCTAGAAGTGTTCAACTTCCTCTAGATAGACTATAAAAAGTTGGGTCACTTAATCTTTTAAATGCTACTTTTGGTTTTTACATTAGGTGCTTGTACTGAACTTTTTAACTATATTGGGCTGCATGAAGAATTTCAACTGGTATTATTCAAAACAAATACAAAAGGAGAGTTTATTTGCTGATTGATATTCTTTTGCAATGGCTGTTGGAATATGCTAGTTTCATTTTTTTTTTTGGTCATGTTTAACACCTAATATGTACATGAATTTCTGTTTGGCTATCTTACAATGTTAATGGTTGTTTGGATCTCTCTGACTTTCACCCAAATCCACCTATTGATGATAAAATTGAATGTAAGTATGCATAATTAGTCAAGTGGTTGTATGTGTATAAAGGATTAATCTATAGTTGATACTTGATATATGTAGAGTCAATCACCTATTCTTTTTTTTTCCCATTCCCATTACCAACCCTTGTTTATTTCCTTCTTTTCTTTTTTTTTTTCTAATTATTTTATTGGACTGTTACGCTTCCAATTGCTACTTACTGCTCCTCCAAAAGACATTTTTGCCCTTTACTAAAAAAATTCCAAAATAAAAAATATTCAATACTATATAACTATTATAAAGTATATACCTATTAAAATATGTATTTCTTTAAGACAAATTATAATTATAGAGTGACTCATTCATAACTAAAGCTCTAGCCGTTAGAGAGAAGAAAACCTTTTTTTTTATCAAGGAGGAGGAGGAAGAATTGTCTGAGTTTCCTTCTTCTTTCATTTCCTTTTTTCTTTTATTTTTACTTTTAGTTTGTATAAAATAATATTCATCTCGATATTTTTTTGAAGTTTTATCATCAGAATCAAGTTTTTCGTGTATGAATCTACTCCGACATAATACAAATTTGATAGTTTTTCTTTTATGAGTTGATTGCCATATGCTTCTAGTCAAAGATTCTTTGAGATCTTTACATTTTAAGTATCCAGAGTTATCATATTTATGCAGAATCTGTAAGTTATCTTCAGATCTGATAAACGTTAAGGTGCATTGAAAAAGGTTTTTATCATCGAGAATTTTTGATATTGTTTAGTGGATTTTGATAAAATATAGGGCTGAATATTATATTGTTATTTTAATAATTTTTATGGCATCTGAGAGCGAGCGACCTTTTTTGAGAAATCAAAAAGTGGTTTTAAAAATGGATTTTGAAAAATAAAGGTGATTTGGGAAAAACCAAATGAATCCTTAAGCAAATGGATACGCGTGTGAACACGGGTTTTAGGATTTTTTCTTAAAGGAAATCTAAATTTTTGGAAAAGAAAACGTTTTGTAAAGAAATACAAACTCGAATCCCTTAGAAACGACATTTGGAGTCGCCATTCAGTTCTAAGTCCTATCGGAAATTAATTCACGGTATTTCTCGAATTCTAAGTCTCAAATCCAAAACCGTGATCCAGAGATCGGGTTCGGACAAGATATTTACTTATTTTTTTTTGAAATACCTTTAGAAAAAATCAGCAATATTTGGAAAACAAAGTATTTAGATTTTGCACAAAACCTCTATTGATTTTAGTTTGATTATTAAAGTGATCGCGCATGCAACAGCGAGAAAATAAAGTACATAAAATTAAACAATTATTTACAACATAATCGAAATCACACAAACTATACTACGGGGTTTACATTCAAAAACGAAAAGGGGAATGTGGGGTATATCATACATATATTTAACATACATAATTAAAATTTAATCTAAACAAGCATCTCACAAAATATATTTGAAATGGACATGTGATTAGAACAAGAAGATACGATAGCTCGGGGTCGTTTATTTAGGGGGACGTTTGGTCCAACTCGGTTAATTGGATCAAACGGTTTAGGACAAAAAATGATCTCGTGACGATTTGAAAATATTTTGGCTCATTTTCGGATGGGTTTTTGGTGATCGTTATTTTGGAAAACCTTTGACCTGATTTTTAGTTTTGAGGTATGCAATTTTAGTGAATCGGATATCCGAAAAATAATTTCATTCATTGAATTGTGTTAGCGGCCCTAAATTTGACCTCCCTGTACGGTTTTCTAGATACAAGCTCGCAACACACGAAAATAAATCTAAGTCTCAAATCTAAATATTTATCGCGCTAATTTATTAGCAACATCATTGGAATCACGACAAACTAATTAAAAGTGTGCGTAAATAAAATGCATGACCTTAAGAATTTTATTCAAAATTTTTTAGAAAACAAAGATTATTTTTTTTGTGTGTGAAAAAAAAATAAATGAGATAAAAAAAGGTGCAATAAATAAAAAGATAATAAAAAAGAAAGGCTTTATGGTAAAATAAAACAAGTTATGTAATATTTAAAAATGAAATATCACAAATTTTTTAAATTATTTGATGAATAAAAAAGATAAAAAAGAGATTAAAATTAAATAAAACAAAAAAAGTAGCATAGAAAAAATATTTTTAGCTTTAGCGACAGACGGAAATTTGGTCACTAAATCATGAAGAATGGGGCTACTGCGTAAGGGATTTAGCAATGGAAGAATCCGTCGCTCTTCCGTTGCTAAGGACAGCAGACCTCCTTCGTCTTTTTTCGCTTCTTTTTCGTTTTTGTTAGTTTTTAGCCCGATTTTTCATCCGATTTAGCCCATAAAAGTTTCACAACATCAAGGATTTGTCCAAAAGTCATTTTAACACGAAAAAAATACATTTTTTAGCCATTACCTTCAAAAAGCACAAGTTCAGAGTAAGCCGATTTTAGTCCGTTTTGAGTCCGTTATAGTTCAAACTCAGTCCTTAAGCCTTCCAAATCAGTGAAGGTACATAAAGAAGTCCAAAAATGGCCATTTTTAATCTATTTAAACATTCTTTTTCCGGAATAGTTTTGTATTATCCCGATTAAAGTTCATTTTTTAGTTTATTAATTTTAACGAAAACCAAAATGTGATAACACTTCTAAGCATGCAAAAATGACAGAAATGAAGAGTTGTGGCTCAGATTATACCTTCTCGCTGTGTATCCATGAGTTGATATTTGAGAATGTCCGAGTTCGCTCCGGCTGCGCCTCCGCACACGAACACCCGAACCAAAAGTTTCTTTGAGTTTGGTAGTGATTCAAAACTTTAAAATGAAAAAAGACTTATTATTTAAGCCTCTCACCTTGAAGTTTCTTGTGATTTTTGATATTGAAAGAGTTTTTTTGAAAGAGCTTTTTTTTTGGGGGGGGAGGGGGGTTTGGGTCTTTGTGATGTTTTGTATTTTTTTTGTATTTTTTTTTTGTTTTTATGTCTTTTGTAAAATGAAAAAGGAAGAGATGGAGATGAGAAGATGATGGTTAAGGTAGATGACCTAAATGATTCAAAGTGATTGGTGTAGATGGAAGGAGAAGAAGGAGAAGGTATTGAAGAGAAGGTGAAGTTTTGAAAATGGTGAGTGAATGTTTTTTTGAAAAGAAAGTGAGTTGAGTTCAAGACTTGATTTTTTTGTTGCTCCTTTTCTCCTCTCGTTTACATGATTCCCTCCCCCCTAATGAGGAGATTTCCCTTGTTTCTTTAAGGACCCCAAAGGAGTTGTCTCTCCTTGAAATGACATAGATACCATTTGCCTTTCTTTCTTTGTCCTGCCATATTTGTGCAAAGACCAAGTCTTATCTTATCCCTTTTCTTCTTTTCTTTTCTTTATTTTATTGTTTAAAATTCTTTTGTTTGAAAATTTAGAATCTGAATTTTATTTATTTGTCAAAAACACACATTAATTAGGGTATTTAGGCCTTACATGCATGTGTGGGCCTAGTGGGTTTGGGCTTGAGCCCAATTGGGCCTTGACCCATATGTGTATGGTGAGGGTAAACCCTCAAGAATGTTCACGAAACACTTAGTTCGGGTCTTGTATGCGGATATCGGAGTCCTCGAATTTTCTTTTGATCAATGTAGGTGAAATACCGAAGCGAGAAAAAGTATCGATGAATGTCGTTTTCATCATTTTCTTGGGATAAAAATCCGATGCTCACAGCGTCCTTCTCACCAATATGTGTGAGCATTTTTATTATTTTTGTTAGTTTTCTCTCGTTTAAGATTTAAGAGTGTTTGGGTAGATTATATTTCAGATGAGTCTATTGGAGCTAGGTTTACATCCCCTCTGTCTTGTATAGTCCATTTTCTTTTTTAATCAAACAATATTCAGCTATAATTATAGAGTGAAATAATTAGTTATGTCAATATTTACGGTTTTACCATCAATTTTTCCTATATATGGAGTGAAGACTCTTTCAAAATGCTACAACCAATTCAAAATCTCCATATTTGTGCAAAAAATATTTTGAACGAAGATGGCTGGAATAGGAAAATCACTTTCGTGTTGAAGGTACATACGTGAAATATTGTTTTGAATTTTTTTTAAATTTTATTAAATATTTTTAACCCAAAATGACCTCGAAAGATGTTCCAAGTTGTACTGGACGACCTCAGATGTCGTCTAATATTGAATCGGACGACCTCCGAGGTTGTCGAATGGGACGACCGGTGTGGTCGTCCCGGTTTAGGGGAGATGACTTGAGAGGTCGTTCCATTTTCAAGGGAACGACCTCTGAGGTTGTCTTAATAATCGTCCACTTGGTCGACCTCTGATGTCGTCCTAGTGTGTTTGGGACGACCTTAGAGGTCGTCCCGTTCTCAACAGGGACGACTTTGAGGTCATCTCGCTTAATTTTTTTAAAAAATTAAATTAATAGTTTATAAGGGTTTATAATAATATTATAAAATATGCAGTATGTAGTTTTAAATAATTTTGGAGTATATAGTGTTACAAACAATATATATGAATGTGTGGTTGTTATGTTACTACTTTATATGGATTTAATTTAATTACCATGAGTAAAAAATTATATATGTAGTTATAAACAATATGTATAAATATTATTTAAAATATGTAATATAAATAATATGTATGAATATAATTTAAAATATGTAATATATAATAATATTTTTAAATTTGTGGTTGTTACGGTAGGAATTTGTTTGGTTTATTATGTTAAGTGTTAGTGTTATTATTGGAAAGTACAAATATAATTTTGCATAAAATTTTTGGTAATAATAGTTATATTTTGTTAGGGATAGGGGACCGGTAGGAAATCAAATGTCGGTTTAAGCAGTAGAGATGTCAATCTGGAAGATGATTCTAGAGTGCGACATACCCGAGGAAGGGGTATTGATGCATCTATTTGTAGACAGCGCGAGCTTGAGAGAGAACAGCAGCGTGCAGCTACACTACAGATAAAGCTACCTATGGAGGGAGTGGGTTATATGGAGGCTGAGTACCAGCCTACCTATTTGAATTTCTTTAACACCTTTTGTTTATTATTTAGGTAATGTGGATGCCATAAGTTGTTGATCAGGTTTGTATCGTTCCTAGGATGTTATGCACAGGGCTTCTTCAGTATAGGGATATCCTAGAGCCATACATGTCGGCACGTACACTTAGACAGGTAGGTTACGTGCATACCATTTCACCACCCATCATAAAGCCCGTTAAGGAATGTCGAGCGTGGACGAGTAAAAAATATATGGCAGAGTATGCGGCGAACTTTGCCGAGTCTATGTGGTATGGTTTTCCTCATGCATGGGCATTATCATTAGCTGGTCACGATCATATTGATCATGATCCTGGAGCATGTGAGGACTGATATCTCAGTTGGTTTCAGAGACGGTCCCATCCTCGATTGCTTAATGGGGATGACGAGTAGGAGGATGAGGAAAAACAACCGTCTGCTGCCAATGTTGAATACGTAAGTTTTCATAATATTGTGATCAGTTATAATATAGTATTTATTTTAAAATTTGAGCTAATACCGAAATGTGTTCCAGTGGGCGAGTCAGCATCAGGCCATAGTTGTTGATGCTGTTTCGAATGTTCCTGATCATTGGGTTGCATTTCATATTCAGAGGTTGGATGATTTCAACAAGAAGTGGAACAGGCGCTAATGATATATTTTTATTAGAATGTATTTGATACTATTTATTTTTATTCATGTGTTATAATTAAACATTGATATTATTTCATAAATAATTTTGATAACATATTCCATGAAAAAAAATTTACACTTAATAAAATTTTACTGATCAAAATTATTTACATTGATCGAACTAGTGCATTCCATCATTCCCACATTTGTGCATATAACTGGTCCTATCTATTCACACTCGCCTCATGATTCTGATGCCATAGTGTAGGAATAGGTGGTGTAGAAAAATTATCATGGAGATCCAAACCGATATAGTGTAGGAATAGGAGGTGTAGGAAATTTTTTCAAAAAAATTCATATAATATTAAAACTAATTAAATTAAATCCATGCAAATTAATACAAATCATAAACAATATTCATAAATAAATTTCAAATTTAATTTTTTTTTATTTTTTAGGCCGGAACGATCTCAGAGGTCTTTCCTTTGGGACGATCTCGGACATTTAGCAGACTTTTAGTTACTTTTCCATTGTTCATAGTTAAGTTTTTTCTATTCATAGTGCCCTTGCTTACATATCTTCATTGCCTACTTTTACTTTTTTTTTTAAAGTTTCGTTCACCTCTATGATCTCGAACAACTAGGTTCAATGAGTAAAAGGAGGTACTTTTTTCTAAGCCTAAGAGATTTTGAAAAACTATATAGAAAAAGAGAGAATCATATTTAGTATAAAGGGCATTAGTTTGCTAAAAGCACATACAAATTAATCCAATTTTAATATTTATTGGCGATTATTTTAGTTAACTTGGCCAATATCTATATCACATCTTATGATTACTAAAGTTGAGCTTATTATGTAAAACAACA
>CAOJCR014951166.1:0-10351 GCA_948330485.1 Euphorbia neoarborescens
TAAGGGAGGTTTTGAAGCAAAGAACCATTCATATCATTTTATTTTTGTGAGGGTTAATCATACATAGTATATTAGATCATAGAATTCGGGGTTAGTTTGTATTTGGCATTGTGAGTTTAGTATGTGGAGACTCTTATTATTAACCTCTTTTAACTTAAATAGCCTTATGTTGTACATCTAATTTTCTGATAGAACACTTACTTTGAGCTTGAAAATATTTTTTCTTGAGTAGTCTCATTACAAGATGAATGCTTTACAAGCTCAAATTCTTCACTTTTATTTTTTCTTTCTATCCTTTTTTTCAAATTACTTTTCGAGTTATTCCAATAAAGTATCAAGTTTAAACATTTTCAAATGATCGAAACTCACAATTTTTGAATTCTAGTCTCTTTGAACTCATGTATTGAAAAAAATATATGTATATAAGAGAAATCTCATTTTGAGCTTTAATATATAAATCGTTGTTTCTGTGAGCTCATTACTCTGGTTTTTTTTCTTTTGTTAATTATTCACTTTAAATTTTTTTACAAAGTAAAAAGAATTTCAATTCCATTTTTGGTGCCTTTTCGATTTTGTTTGTTTCTGTATGACTCAATTGGAAAGTGAAACTCATTTATTGGATTCATCGGAAAATTTTTACTATCATCTTTTGTCATGTAGACTTCATGAAATTTGATAATGTAACTTGTGGTTGACAAGTTATAATTTCTTGATTATTAATTAATATAAATTAATTTTTTTATTACTATTTATTGTCTCTAATTAATACATATGGTTCTTTTAGAGGAAAATTTTATCTTCAACTATAAAATTTTATTTCTTTAAAAAAAATTAAATTCTCAAAAAATTTATATTTAAAAATTAAAATAATTGCTAAAAATAATAGATTATTCTATATAGGCTGAAAATAATAATGATGTAGCATTCACTCCAAATACGATAGCAATTAAATTTTGTACATTTTACATACTGCAATTCATAGTTAAGGGAATGACATGTGTAATTTACTTCACATGTGGATACAAATATTAAGAAAGATACCAAAAGAAGAAACATAATTAAGGGCTATGCCTAAACATGCTTTTAATCTAGAAATATTGTAGTGTGTGTTAAACGTATTATATTAATATGGTGTATTTAAATACATAAAATATAAGTTTTACATTTTTTTTAGTCCCACAATATTATATATGAGACTAAATATATAGGACAAAAAATATATCTAAATATACTATATTAACGTGGTACGTTTGACATACAATAAAATCTCTTTTTAATCTAATACTAATATTTTTTTTTTTTTTTGGTTACCTCTCATCCCTTTTCCACCCGATCCCCGCTGGAGACCTCCACCCGGCCTCCTCTTCCCGTCACTGCTCTTCTCCCTCTTCTTCTCTATTTGTACCTCGATTAAACAGTTGCTGTTGTGTTGTACTTCGCTGCCACTACCGTGGTCGGTGGCCCGTCGCTCTTCCTTTTTCATCCATCTGTCGTGGTCGGTGGTTCTTTTCGTTTTGATCAGGTCTCAATTTCTACCTCTATAGTTTTCAGATTGCGAATGCTTTACATCGATTGATGCATCAAACTCGCATTTTTAATTTGAAACCTCATAATATATGCGTACCGAAGCAAACAAAATACTTCTTCCTAATTTAAACCTTTGGTTTTATATTCTTGTTGATTCTTGAAATTTTGGGTTCTGTTATGATTACTCCATTTTGTTGTTCTGTAACATCTTGGCATCTCCAGTTATTCTATGTGTATAATTAATGTTGCTACAGAGCAAGAATTGAGCTTTGTAATTAGCATATGATCTCATGAATGCTGTGTCCCTCTAATAGTTTCAGTTTCACTTGGATTCTAAAGTGAATCGACCACGCTGCATCTTTTTAGTTATTTTCGGATTCAGGGATTTTCTTAACCCATAAAGAAAGGATGTGGGCAAGTGTAAGGCAAAAAGTTCTCATAGGAAGCCGCTCATCTTTTTCGGTCAGTTGCGAAGAGCTTTCTTTAATCTGTGTGTATATTTTTACTCATGGTTTTATTGAACTCTGGCTTTATTGCATTTGCTTTCATCCGAAATAGGGTTTTGAGTCACTGGTCAATACTCGATCTTTATTGGCGCCTTTATCACAGCCTTACTCTATTAATCTGAAAGAGGTGACTGCTAATTTCCTTATATTTGTGATGTGTTTACTTATCTTTTGAGATTTTTACTTTGAGAAGCTTATCTTTTCCTGTACATTTCATTATAGTTGTTTTGAATTTATAGCTTACACCGTCAGGGTTAACTTAATACTACAGTATTCTCATTAGTTCTGGTTCTTCTTGTTTAGAAATTGCTTTCTGGAAGAGGATCAGATAACTTGGGAAATGTAAATTCTTATGGTTGTCTAGGTAATTATACTGCTGCTGATATTTTTTTTTTAACCTCTTGATGAAGACTTGTTTATGCATTAGCTAATACCCTTATCTTTGTGGCATTCTTTGGATTTCATGTGTTGCAGGCTTTAGAGTTGGGTTTGAGCCCTCAAGGTCAGCTTTACCTTACCATTTTCCTTTTCCCCGACTTAGACACAATAAAGCAGAGATTTTTCATATACATACCCTTTAGATGAAAATCTATATCTAAAATGTTTTGTTTTCCTATGATTGTTAGCGTTCATAGTTGTTAAACAAACACGAAGGAACAGGAAGTGGGAAAAGAGCTGTAATGCATATTGGATAGCATGGAAAGATCAGAACAAGGACTTATAATATTCTATAGAATAACATATAAACCTGCTTTTCTTATCAAATTTTGTCCATCCTATCATATTCCATCGATATTTTCTATTGTAATGCGATGACGTAGCATTTGCTGAGCGAGTTTTGCCTTTTCCTTATTGAACAGGTCATTTTCTTCAGATAGTTCTACAAGGCCTGTATCACCTTCAACATCTTCAACAATTTCTAACGAAGGAGAATCTAGAGTGAGTTTCCTTATCTTAGGACATTTACTTTCAAGTCTTAAATGCATACGGGTTATTTTCTTTTTGTCATCCAATTCAGAAGGCCTTCAATATTAGTTGCTTTCGAAATGTGCGCCTAATTTCAGGTGAGGAAGAATGTAGCTACAAGACTTCCTTTTGTCGATGCTTTCCTCTTTAAAATCAAGAAGAAACCTGAACTCCTCGCTAATAAGAAAATGTGGTCGAGGAGATCTGTTATTTTGCCAGAATTTGTCGGACAGACTGTCCGAATTTACAATGGAAAAACCTTTGTTCGTTGTAAGATAACAGAAACTAAGGTGGGCCACAAGTTTGGAGAATTTGCTTACACACGGAAGCGAAGACATCAGAGAACAAATAGCGCGGCTGCAAAAAAGAAGAGTAAAGCAAAGAAGTAGACTGATTGCATATGGGAACAGAAGAAATCTGCGTTTGGTCTAGACTTGATCTAAATGGATGATTGAATCTTTGGTTCATTGAGAGTGAATTTTGTATTCCATATAACATGCTTTTGATAGTCCCTTGCATTCTTCTTTTGAATATATTTTTGCTATTATAATCTTTAATAATATCCTACTTTGATTAGTTCGACTGATAAGGATTAAAATTTTTGTATCATGATATTGGTTCACACTATATGGATTATGTATGTTCCATAATAGATACCCTTGTAGCTCTTTTGAATTGTCCAATGTACCCTTGTAACATAAATAAGATCATTTGAACATTATACAAGCGGGTGTCACATATGTGCTATTTGCTATTATGCGCCCTTGTAGATCTTATTGAATTAGGATTAATGTATAATTAGATCTCTGAACTCGGCTTTAAATTTTCGATGAGTTTTTAATTTTCAGGTTGTCTGCTTAAATCTTTCAATATAGGGAAAATGGTTGAGTTAATTTTTAGTGTGGCAAAATTGACAAATTTAAATGGTTTAAAACACGTGACAAGCTCAGAATGAAAAAGGGCAAACTAATTATATATTGTTATGTGTTTTTGATTGTGTCATAAAGATGTTAGAGCCAAATTCTTTAATTATGCATTCAACCTTTGAATTATTACCTTTAGAGCCAGCTTGTGAACGTGTTTTTTTTAAAGTATTATTAGAAAACTAGATCCAAACAGTGGGATATAAATTCTAAATTTCTAGAGCGTAAAAATTACTTCTTTATGGAAAAGTATAATTATTTTACCCAAAAACAGCTTTTAGAGCTTGAAAAAAAGTAGTCACAAAACTGGTCTTTAATTGGGTTGCATGTGGTGGAATAAGTAAAGCGCAGCATGGTCACAAAGCCTGGGCAATCGATTTACCCTTTGAATTTTATTGGAATAGCTCAGCGTACCATTCCATTTTGAGGTGTAAATTTCACATACGCACAACACAGGATTTCAAATTATATTGATTTGTTCAAATTACTGAATCACATTCCTTTTTTTACCAAGTTGTCTGCCTCGTGTGCTGGCCTTTTTAAAATTCAAAACGTATAGTCAGGCGTTCATGAGTAATCTCTTTAGCGGCGTAAAACTCTTTTTACTGCAGTAACACAATATGCAATAACAAAAACAGAAACTGCTATTATAAATAAATAAATGCTTCAGGAACAATACCCAACTCCGTTTTATCTTTTCAACTCAACCTAATACATAAATAAATATGCCTCAAAAAAACACAAAGGCAGCATCCAAAAACAAAACAAAAATTAACTGATGCTATTAAATCTTTCATGCTTATTTCTTTTTATGGAAAAATATTATACTGATCGATATTATCATCGTCATATCCTCAACATGTGTCATCTGATAAGTAGGTCTGGTTCAGAATTAATTCATATCCAAAAATAAAAATGAAACCTGCCTAAACCAAATACTAGTTTGGGCTGAATTTGAGCAATGCAATTCCAAAATTCCCATTTTGACAAACTACAATCTCTCCCATAAGTGAGCAGGCAATGCACAAAAAGGGCATGCCAAAAGCATAATCCTTAGCTCATTCATTATCTCATTGAATTCCATAGTGTCATCACGAAACCTTTCTCGAAAGATTCTTTAACCCACATCCCACGCATTTCAGCATCACTGTTCCAGTTGATGGCTCTGGCTCAATAACAAACTTAACCCCAAGAAATTCTCTGATTTCTCTCAGAGTTTCTATGCCATAAGGTGAGAGCTTTCCAACACGAACTTTTGAAACGTCTTGAGGACATATTGAACAAAGAAGGAATAGTAAACCCTGCAAACCAAACACCGAACCAATAAGAACAAGACGAAATACTGGAAGAATGATGTAACAGCTTACAGGCAAACCCAGATCAGCATTACAATTCACTTTTTACCATCACATCAAGAATATGCATCGGTTCAAAGCTATTCCTATTTGCAGACACCAATATGAGAAAAGTCATCAGTGAAGCTTGTAGACTTTTAGAAAGGGTATTGCCAATTGATGATTTTGAAACTATTACCATAACAACTAGAATTTCATAAACAGGGGAAATATGCACCATTAGTTTCAGAAAACCAAACACAGTAAATGTTACTTTGGTAGAATTTCTAACCTCATTTAGCAATGAACGAAACATTTCTGGATAAAATTCATAAAAAAAATTAACACAAAGGGGAAAGAAAGAAGAACCTGATGCGTTGAGTCCACAACTCCCCCTTGCTCAATTTCTTCAAGAAGAAGAGAGGCAATCTGCCCACCAACATCCTCAGGAGGCGTCAGTTCTTTATTTTCATCATCTATTTCATTTGTATCATGTGAATAAGAAACTGCTGTGTCAACAGAAATGAAGCAACCCGAAGTAGTTTCGGCAACCAATGAAATTCCGTAACCAGGTGAACTGCCATGCAATATGATTAATTTAAGTACTCTGTGCTATCACCAAAATGCGAAAATCTCACATTTCACTAACACCTTAGTTCAAAATTTACTTCCAAAAGCACGAGGAAAAGAAAGATAAACAAAACAAAAATTGATGAATAAAAGGATATTTCTGACAGAGCATACTTTCCAGCCTGTTGACCAGCTTTATGGTCGGTAAATATGTGAACATCAGGGAGCAACCGGTTAAAAATTCCACGGGCAGCATGAATCATGGTATTTTCAAACTGAGAAGACACCTTGGTAGAGAAAGTGACCCCTCTAATTCTTTTAACCATTCCCTCATCAATCCAAGTAACAGCCTGTAAAGCAAACACGCAAGTAAATAAAAATAATAGCAGCAAACTGAACTATCATATTTTAAGAATCCCACCGTCAGACTTTGAACAATTGGTACTGATAGAACGACTTCTCCACCTCCATGAGGAGGAGTTCCACGACTTTCTATCTTCAGCCCCAATCCTTCTGATGGAACTCCAAATTGCTTCAACATGGGCAAGGTAGTAGATTGAAAAGTGTCAACGGATGGGTCTCTAGAATCATTTGTAATTCCTGAAAAAGATTAAAAATGTGTTTCTAAATTCCTGTTTGTCAATAGAAGTGCAATTCCTAGTTCCATTCAGTAACATGAAAACTACAAAACAGTCCAATGTCATTATTAATAATTCAAGTTCTGAGTCACTAGTTTTTAGACGAATTAGACCATGAAATAGCCTTTCAAGTCAAGAACTTCATATAAAAATTAAAAGGTAATGACTTTACATCAGAATAAAAGCCCAACAGGGGTTAACAGTCCAACTTTTTTCGAGCAATTATCTAGAATGACTTCCAACTGATTATACTTGAGGTTTGACAAAGCAGGCCTCAAAAGATCCTAATGGCAGATTGTTCCTCCAATAACATTAAAATAGGTACTTACAACAAAATATGTTTAGCTGAGAATTTGTGGAATAATCAGAACTTCCATTTTTTGCATTTGTGAAAGCATGACATATAACTTCAAAATGCATGATATAAAAAAATTGCATCCTATTTATATCACGCATTTTCAAATTATGCAATGTCATACATAATTTTCTCAAAAAATCAGCTCTCGTTCCCTTCCTCAACTTCTCATCCTCATATCCTACCCCGAAATTTGTCTTGCACATGCCCTTGACAGCTTACTAAACCAATCTATCTAAATTGAGCTATACTCTGCCAGACTTGTATTGTGACCAGACCATTCGACCTCAATATGAAGTCCATGTACTTTAAAGAACTGACTAGAAACCTAAGAATCTGAAATTGCTTGATAAAAACAAAAGAGGAGACCATGAAGGTCATGAGAACCATAATTTTGCACTATAATTATGAAATAAAGTACCCAGGTTGATGATTTTGTGAAGGTCCAAAGCCCAAACATGAGATTCACCCACAGATTAATGCAAATGTGCATGCAAAACTATGACGCATTGACACGGACACGCGACACAGATACGAATATGGCATTTTTTAAAATATGATAGAACAAATATTTAAAAGATTATAAAATATATATAAACATATAATATTCATTTATAAATAAATATTAATAATTCAATATTCAAATCATTAAAACTACCACGTGAGCCAAAAAGCCAAAAAGTTCAAAACTTTATAAAGGGTGGACTATTTTTTAATTCTTCAAAAAATAATTAGAACTAAAAACCTAAATATAATTCTGCCTCTTTGTTTTCCGCATTCTCTGCACATCTCCCTCCCTCAATTCAACGCTCATTCGTTGCTGCATTTAACAACCTGAAAGTCGCTGCTGGTCGCCGTGAAATTTTCCACCGTTAGCAGCCTGAAATTCGCTGCCGGTTGCCGACTGTTCTGGTTGGCTGCTCAAGGTACTCTGCTAATGTGCTTTGATTTAGTTTTATACTTTCATTCATTTTTCATTCAAGAAATTGACTCAACTCTTTGAATACCCTTAATCTTGTGTCACCATTGTGTCCTGGCCGTGTCCCCAATTAAAAACAAATAAAAGTTTCGACGCACTTTTTCCATGTCGGGCACATTATCCGGCCATGTCAAGGCGTGTCCTTGTGTCCTTGAGTATCCGATACGGATACAGTGACCTCCAGGAAGTGCCAGTGCTTCATAGATTAAAAGAATTTTAAAAAAGATATTACTCCATAAAAGAAAAAAGCACTTCTTTTTTGGTAATAAGATCTTACTAATCAGTTCAAGATTGTTAGGTGCTCTTTAGGAGGTCCCTCTCCCCATTTAAGGCAATTTTGCATTTGCTAGACTTAGGTTGAGCCATAGAGGGAAGAAAGCGCGTAAAAAGAGGAAGGAACTAATTCTGGCTTCTTAATCAGTAGGTCTGGATCAAAATGTTATAAGGTGAACATAAAGAGCATACATAACTTGCCATTTTCAGTATTTGAATGCCGAAATAAGAAAACACACAGCACAAGCTAACATAACATAAAAGGAAATTAAGACTAGGAGAAAGCACAAGCTAATATAACATAAAAGGAAATTAAGACTAGGAGAACATCAAATCTTTGCAAGTTGCGACAATCCAAGAGGTAATCCTAATTTTTCCTCACAAAACCCATAGATACAAAAATTTATTTGTAAATCACTCAACTCAATCACTGACCACTTCAAAAGATTATTCATTCAGCCCATAATTTAATATGGGCTACAACTACTGCCATGTTATTTATATCATTTTACTGTACAGCCACAACATCAAAATGCATCAACCAAAGGTTAAGGATCGTTCCATAATAGGATAGTCCTTCTATTTGAATATTCAAATAGAAATTTGTACAAGTACACAAATTAAAAGAATAAACAATCGTTAATCTCCCAAAATCCTACTCCTGTATATCCATTTCCACTCGAGCGCAACATACTACCCACTGCCAATTGCCCACAGCTGTTCAACCGGCGGGATCAACTTTAATTTAACAAAAGAAGAAAAAAACAGAAGAGAAGAGCAGCCACATAATTCAGGGCAAGAGACAACACACTATATACGCAAATGGCAAGAAGCCACTTATTAATACCAGTGTTATTAAAATCGCTAGGTTCACTCGAGGCGCTACCGTACTGTTCCAAATCGCTAGAGGCACTATCATATTGTTCCAAATCACTCAAGGCACAAGGAGCTCGCCCCGAGCAAAACGAGGCTCTATTTAATATAAAAGGGTTGAAGGCTGTTGCATGACAATGAATTATATGCTATTTTTATTAAATATTTTGTTAGAATTTATTCTTTACTTCTTTCATATTTTTTACAACTAATCACTTAAAAAAACTTTTTTTCCTATTTTTCATTGAGGCGCCAACTTCGATACATTGCCTCAAAATAGTGAATTCACATTATACATAAAATATTGGCCACAGGTGAGTTAATTATGCAACCGGCCTTTAAGTTTTCCAAATTATTGCCTACTGTTGCAATTTAGAGAAATGGCTCAAAATTCTTTTGGGGATGAATCCCAAATAGAATTAGGCCATCACTATGACAGTACAACACAAAAGTGAAGAAGTCCATAAAGAGCAGGAGATAGTATTGCAACAATCCAGAGCAAATTCCGTACCTTTGAGTTTTATCGAAAGGGGTTTCTTGGAAAACAACCCAAGAACAATGAGTGGCTCTAGGAAATAACCAATTGATCGATTAACACCACAATCATGCACATGATGTTTCCCACCCATCACAATCCCAGGC
The DNA here is from genome assembly GCA_948330485.1 of Euphorbia neoarborescens. Lineage (NCBI taxonomy): Eukaryota > Viridiplantae > Streptophyta > Magnoliopsida > Malpighiales > Euphorbiaceae > Euphorbia > Euphorbia neoarborescens. The sequence goes on from CAOJCR014951166.1 coordinate 9,587, forward strand.
TTGTATTTGAACTTCGTACCTGCAACACACACTTGAGGAAACCAAAACAAGAACAAGCTAAACAAATATACACAGGCTGATGAAAGGGACACTTACCAGTTTCATTGATTTCAATAATACAATCATCAGAGATTCTCTCAAGCAGGCGGAGGAGGGAGATTTCATGGGGGCGGAGGCCTGGCAGAGTGTCTTCAGCGCGGATGTCTTCAATGAGAATAGGAGTGGCTGAGAGGGTTGCTAAAAGTAATCTCTGCCGAAGGTTTTGGCTTCCTTTCAATCTCTTATAACTTATCTTCCCCATCTTGTGCTTTTAAGAGAAGTTCCCTGCACAGAAACAAAACAGCTCGATTATATTTAACTAGCAGCTAGGGTTTAGTAAGGTATGGCCCAATGAGACTGAGATTATAATCCAATCCAACCCCACCATGAGCACAACCCATATCATTTGTGATAACCAATTCAGTCAATGGATATTGGGCAATGTTAGTAGAACCAGACCGGATATTCGACCGGATTAAAAACTGGTTCATGATTCGACCTATTCAACCAGTTTGATAATGGTAGAACCAACAACTTCTTATTTTAGTAAAAATTATATATAATATTATTTCTAACATGACAAAAAATAAAATTCTCATACTCAACTCAACTCAACTCAAGCCTTAATCCCAAGTTAATTGGGGTCGGCCGCATGAATCCTTTGTCTCCATTCAGTACGAATTTGGGTAACCTCCTCGGATAATTGTAAATATCGCAGATCATGCT
>CAOJCR014955345.1:0-13113 GCA_948330485.1 Euphorbia neoarborescens
GGTAAAAATATAGAAGGATACTAGCAATCGACAAAGACGTTATCAAAACAAAAGATGATCGTAAAATTCCATATGAACCCAATCAATAGATATTCACTCTCCTATTGAATCATACGAAAACAAACCAAATCGAACGAGCCCATAAATAGAATTAGCCAATCCTTTTACTTTGTAAAAATTGAATTGATAAAACAAAGGAAAAGAATCCAAAATGATGAATCATAGAAACAACGATTTAGAGATTAAAGCTCAAAATTAAATTTCTCTTATATGCATATATATTTTATTAGAATTTTTTGCTTTCTTTTTTTAAACATGAGTTTTTTCAAAGAGACTAGAATTTTAAAATTAGTAGTTTCGATTCTTGAAAATATTTAAACTTGATACTTTTATGGAAAATAATCTAAAAAGTGATTTAGAGAAAAAAGGCGAAAAAGGGAAAATTAAAGTGAAGGATTTGGGCTTGTAATTGTAAGGCATTCACCTTATAATGAGGCTTACTCAATAAAAAAACGGTTTCAACTTTAAAGGGGGTGTTCTACGAGTAAATTAGATGTACAAAGTTAGGCTATTTAAGTTAAAGGGGTTAATCCTAAGGGTCTCCTTATATTAAGCTCACAATGCCAAGTGCAAAACATACACCAAGTTATATGATCTAGTCTGTAATGCATGATCAACCCTCACAAAAATTAGGACCGAAGTGAAATAGTCCTTTGGCTCAAAAACCTCACTTTTAGCACCAAAGAGGGTTGAAAAGTGTGTTTGGTTGTGTTTCTCATCCTATATTCCTAGCCACTATCACGGTTCAAACGTTGAAAATATGAGCAAAAGTTCGAACCACTATATGCAAACCATCCTATCATTCTTCATGTATACAACAAATGGATTTCCCACTTCACACTCTTGACCATGATGTTCTACTCCATATATAAGGCACAATACCGATTGTTGTACTCCATTAAAGTTTAATCGAGACTGGATCATGTCGAGCTTTTAGTTTAAGTCATCCATTGTGGGATTAAGATATCCCACATTAGCAAAATGTATGTCTCTTTTATATTGCATCTCAGGATGCCACAACATACTCTTTCTCGCCAACTCTTCTTTTAGGCAATTAGCTTCCATTTCAGCTACTAGGTTCCTACATTCAATACTTGTTCTAAGACTAGAATGGTCAATCACAGAATCAAAGAGCAAAAATTTAAGATTAGAAGAGTGAGTTTGCATACACTAAAACAAATAATAAAAAAATACTCCAGTAAAAAAAACAAAATTAAAAATATAAAGACTCAAATAAAAAGAATTAAAGATTCAACTAATAAATAAATAAATAAAGATTAAAGACTCAAACAAATATACATATTAACAATACTCAAATCAGATATTCGAGCTTTGGTTCGATGTCGCAGGAAAAATACTTTCCCGACAACGGCGTAAAAAAATTGACACGCCTTTAGCATTGGTTGGAAACTACTACCAAATCGCTCACTAAAGGGCAGCATACCCTATTGCTATCAAGTAATAAATCTGGTTAAACTCCAGGTACCGATCCCACAGGAAAGTACCAACAAGCACCAAACTACTGAGCTTCCTAACGTGTCTGAGCGGATAATAAATTGAATAAATTGAAACTGAAAAGTAAATCTAAATTAACCCTAAATTAACATGTACAATGATCTTTCCCCTATCTTGATTCGTATTGACTTTAATTACTTTTTTAAGGCTTATTATGTAACTTCTGAATACTAAGCAGGGATGGCACTTGAAGCAGAAAATTAATAAATCAAATAGGACTCAACAGCAAACCCTAATTCATGCAAATATAAAGACATTTATAGCGTATCTATAGATCGCGGTTAGACTCTAGTTCGTTATGACCTTTTTTAGAGGTGAACTAGTTCTAGAGACTCAAGAACTACTAGCTCATAAGTTTCACGGAGTTGTCAGCTCCAATGATTTCCTAAGGTTTAGTCTAGTTAAAGCCAAGTATATGCATCTAACTAATAAATATGAATCTCACGAGACTATAATCGCAACACAAAATAAGTAATCAAAATTCACAATTGAGAAACCCTAAACAATCAATCAACTTCTCACGAAAAGTGATGGAATGAGTTAATGAATTATAATCAAACGAGGGTGGTGAAGAATCCCTAATTAAGCAATTAAAAAGAGTAAGAAAGACTTATTCCAATTAATCGCAAACCATATTCAAAGGTAGCCTCGATTGAAGATGAACGCTATAAAAAATTTTAATCCAAGAATAATCACAAACGTGAAAGCTAAATCAGTAAACACAATCCTTAATCAAGCAACAAATCAGTGTACAAAACCTCTCGGGGAGTTATACGCTCTTAGAGAGTTCAAAGTCATTAAAAGATGATCAATGAATCCCCTCCAAAGAAAAGTGAAAAAAAATCCAAAGATAACCCTAAAATACCACAATACAAGTATATATAGTTAGGTATCGAAAATATTTCCAAAATAGGTGAAATTCTGCTATTTTTCTATGTTCTAAGTCATGTCACATCATGACCAATAAGTGTCACGTCGTGACAGGCATATTGGTCACCCTTAATCAAAAACCTTCTGTAAGTCTGTATTTTTAGCCTGTTACTTTGTGGCCTATACCCTGTCACATTGTGATAGGGTAAATTTTCATTTTTCCAGCAGCTTGCAACTTCATTCCATGCTGAGAAACTGCACACTCCTCCTTGTTTCATCCATAACTTTCTCATACAACATCCAAATCTGGTGATTTAAGCTCCATTGGAAAGCTAAAAGAATTATCTACAACATTGTCTCTGATAAGAACCTTCAAATTCGATATCTAAAGGGCTTGAAACGTATTGAAAAGCTGAAAGAATTATCTACAACATTGTCTCTAAAAAAATCTTCAAATTCGATCTCCAACGGGCTTGAAATGTGGTCCAAATATGATGTATACTTAAGCACGAAACTCAGACTTCACACATATGCATCTTTCTTGCGTACAAACCAGGCCCCTTAACCACATTCTCTGACTTAACAAATATGTCAAGATATACAAGTCCTTAGTCTTAACGATCTTGGACTAAAGAAATATAAAAACATACAAATACACCGAAAAATAACCAATATATACATAAAAGACCTAAATGCAAAGAAAACCAAAAATCCATGAGAGAACAAACAAAAACACACAAAATAAGTTAAATTATTTGTTAGTAAGCCATAAACAATACCTAGAATATAAGGTCAAATATGTCCTTATCAATTGCCCACATCACAAGCTTAACCAGGATGGTCGCCTCCATAAGTGATGCATAGTCCTAGTTATTGCACCTGTGAGCATAGCGACTTTTCGCAAAAGGTTTTAAAAGTCAAAGTCAATATCAAAAGTTCATTTTTGAAAGTCAAAGTTTTGATAAAAAGAAACTCGAAGTGAAATAAGGAAGTAAAGTTTCGTAAGTCATAAGGAGTGTTTGAAAATAAGTCAAAGTAAGTGACTCGTAAAGGGTAAGTCGAAAGAAAAGCTGGCTTTTGTAAAAAGAGAAAGTGTTTTAAAAAGGATGTTTTTCAAGAAAAATCAACAAAAGAAAATGTTCCTAAGCGAGTGGAATTCTCCTTTCCTAGTACCCCCCGCCTTAGAAGCGGACCCGTAGGGACTGGAGGCTTTCAAAGGAAGGCTCTACAAACTACATGTGCATGTGAATGCATGCTTACGGTTTTGTCAAAAGAAAATAAGGTTAAAAGGAAAATGATTTTTGAAGAGAAATTCTAAATTGAATTTCCAGAAAACAATTTTGGAGTCGCCACCCGGTTTCAAGCTCAAATCGGGAATTTACCACGGTATTGCTTGGATCCTAGGCTCGAATCCAAAACCGTGATCCAGAGTCTGGTTTGGATAAGGCTTCTACTTATCCCTTCACGAAGGCATTTTGAAAATCAACAATATTTAAAAGGGAACATTTTTATTTGTAATAAAACGAGTTTGAGTCCTAAGAGTTCATTTTAGTTTACATTTTTATTAACGTGAGCGCTAGGCAAGATGGAAAAGCAAAGGCAGTAAAATAAGCAAACATTAGTCAAAGTATATAATTTACAACCGAATCGAATTAAAAATGAACCTATGGGATACCACTTTTTCGGGAGGGGAACACATCCATCTATCATGCATAAACATATATAAAGTATGCAAAATAAACACGTAGCAAAGATCGCATGCTTAAATGTGGACATGTTATAAGAAAAGGGAAAGCGAGGAAGCTTGGGGACATGTTATAGAGGGGACACCCGATCCAAAACTATTCATTGGATCGGGTATTTTGGGCCAAGGGATGGACTCGGGATGGCCCGAAAACAATTTTGGCTCAAGTTACTTATGGGCAAAGTGATGTTTATTTTTGAAAACTTTTGTCTCGTATTTAAGTCTTTGGTGGCATGCAAATTATTAAGTGAGTTGGAAATCTGGGGTTTGAATCCCTTCGTTAGACTATGCTAATGGCCCTAAACTCGGTTTCCCAGTACGGTTTTCTAACATGCAAACACTCAGTACATGAAGAAAGAGTCTAGGTCGCAGAGGCATAATATTGGGTGATTCATATACATTTTTCAAACATGCATGGAGAAGTGGTATTCGGGTGTAAAATACCGAATAAATTAAAGTTAAAAGTGAGAAAAACAGAATTTGGGGTTAAAAACGGGGTCAAAAATGTGGAAATAAAAATTTCGTCCAAGTTCAGAGGCATGACACGCATGCTGAGCCATAGGCAAAAGCCCATATGTTGCGTAGAAGTCTAGCACGCCTGCGTGCCAGGGGTGGCACACGTGCTGGCTTACATTTTTCTAAGAAAAAAGCTACAGATCTGATGAGCACGCTGGCATGCCAAGCCTAGCACGCGTACTAAGCTAATGAGTCAGTACGGTATGCCAGGAACCTTTTTTTCAAAAAGAGAGAGGCAGTGCCTAAAGCACGTCAACGTGTCAGCGGTGGCACGCGTGCTGGGCTGCAGCCGGTGGTATTCCTCAATTTCTAGGCCGATTTAACCCTGATCAAGGCCATAGAAACATCCCGGAATGTCCAAAAACAACTTTTTAACAGATTGTGCTCAAGTTTTACCATAAAAGCCCAACCTTTTTGAAGTTCAAAGTTACGAACACAAGAAAACCGTTTTTGTTCGTTAAAGCTCATTTTTAGTCCGTTTACATCCCTTCAAGCCCTGAATCGCTCCAAATCAGCTAGGATACATAAATAAAGTCCAAGGGTATCCTCAAGAGTCCATTTTTATAGATTAACAACAAGTTTAAAGATTTTCCCATTTATTAGCTCAAAGTCTATTTTAGTGGCTTTTTGTCCAAGTTACTAGATTTTACACCCAGAAACACACATTCAAACGTAAACACAAGAAATAAAAGATGTCAAAGGGGGTTTTAGAGCTCATTTTAAGTTACCTTTGAAGCGTGCTTTCCGTATTAGAGTATAGAAACCCGAAAGTGCACCAAACACAAACAAACATGAACCGGAGGCGTATTTGACCGAAAGAACTATTTTTTACTTGGAGAAAACCCACAAAAACATCAAGCATTATGGATTAAAGCTACCATTTAGAAGGTTTTTAAAGGTTGGTGGAAGGTTTTGTGAGTTTGTGGTGGAGTTGGGAAGTAAAGAAGAAGAAGTTGTAAAGAAGATGGGGTCTTGGAGATTTTGTTAGTTGAGGTGATTTGTAATGGAGGAGAAGAGAGGTTAGAGATGGCTAGAAATCTGAGCTAGAGAGTAGAAGTTGAGAGGAAGAGTAGTGAGTAAGGAGTTGATGGGTGGAAGAGAGAGTTAAGAGCAAGAGAGTTGAGAGAATTTTTGAAAAATCACTCTAAGTTGTGAGTTGTGTGTGTTGTGGCATTAGGGCAGCCATCTTTTTTCTTTTACATCAGATGGGGCAGAAAAATTGTGGCCCTTGGATCAGCCATCAGCCCATCAAAGCAAGATCAAGACCATTGGTTTGTGTAGGCATTTGATTTGGCAAAGAGAACATCACCTTTCCTTGCCTACCAAAATTATCTTGCCAAATCAAGTAAATCCTACCTACCTTGATCCTTTTAACTTGATTTTAATCAATTTTCCAGCATCCAAATGCCTTGGGTTAGGGTAGAAATGGGTGTGGTTTGGGTTTTAGGTGTAGGAAAAAAAAGTCGGTTCAATCGACTCGATTTTTAGTTTGACCAGATCAAAATCCAAACTCGTAGGTTTGATTTTAAATCGATAAAACCACTAGATATGCATTTGATTCGTGTCATTATCACATGATATTAGCATTTTTGGGATTCTCCATACGTGTACGAAAGCCCGACAAGGTACCGACGGAGACCAGTGTCATCATTACTCTAGGGAAAAGTCCATGTGCTCACAGCTGCCCCTCGTGTAAGAAAAATCTTTTTGTAGAATTTTTTTAACACAAAGTGAGCGTGATGAATACTTACCTGTAACATCATCGTGGTTCAGTCCTGCTGATGTGAAGTCTTCCGAAAGAGGTTAGGTTCTGCGGGGAATGTCATGCCCCTAGCCCTGTTCTTCATACAAGAATGTATGTCATGATGTAATGTCAAATAAAATGCTTTCATTACTAAATCCAACATTTTGGCACAACAATTTTTACCCCTTCGATTAATGATGAAAATATGAGTCTGTCCAAAGAGGATGTTTGAGAATGCTATGTTTGTCTTGTAAGTTCTAGAAAAACAAAAGCACAAATACGTTGTGACCTATACAGAAGTCTGGGTCTAGGAAGTCTTTCGCTTCAGACGTTATGCCTAGGCCAGAGTTGGAGTCCAATGGCTTCGATACGTTATGCCCTATGCTGGAGTTTGAGTCAGATGGCCTTAGTACGTTATAACCTATGCAAGAATTTGAGTTAGATGGCTTCGATAAGTGATCTAGGCTGGAGTTTAAGTCATGGTGGCGTAGGTGCATTATGACTTGTGCCGGAGTCTAAGTCAGGTGAGTCTGTGGCTTCAAACTTTATACCTAGGCCGGAGTTAGAGTCAGGTGGCCTTTGTACGTTATGAACTCCACCGAAATTTGAGTCTGATGGCTTTGATACGTGATCTAGGCTAGAGTTTAAGTCAAGTCGCTTTGGTACATAATGATCTAGGCCGAAGTATATGTCAAGGAAGTCTTTGGATTTGGACGTTATGCCTAAGCTGGAGTTTGAGTCAGGTGGCTTTGGTACATTATGACCTCCGTCGAAATTTGAGTCCGTTGGCATCAATATCTGATCTAGGCCGGAGTTTAAGTCAAGGTTGCATAGGTGCGTTATGTCCTGTGCCAGAGTCTAAGTCAGGTGAGTCTGTGGCTTCGAACGTTATGCTTAGGCCGAAGTTTGAGTCAGTTGGCTTTGGTATGTTATGACCTCTGCCGAAATTTGAGTCTGATGGCTTCGATATGTGGTCTAGGCCAGAGTTTAAGTCAGGTGGCTTTGATACGTAATGATCTAGGTAAAAGTTTAAGTCAAGAAAGTCTGTAGATTCGGACGTTATGCCTAGGCTGGAGTTTGAGTCAGGTGGCTTTGGTACGTTATGACCTCCACCGAAATTTGAGTCTGATGGCTTCGATACGTGATCTAGGCCAGAGTTTAAGTCAAGGTGGCGTAGGTGAATTATGACCTGCGCCAGAGTCTATGTTTGATGGCTTCGATACTTGATCTAGGCCGGAGTTTAAGTCAAGGTGGTGTAGGTTCGTTATGACCTGTGCCAGAGTTTGAGCCTGATGGCTTCAGTACGTTATGACCTAAGCCAGAAGGTGAGTCTGATGTCTTCGATACGTCATGACCTATATCAGAAGTTAAGTCTTGTGGCTTTGGTGCGTTTTGACCTATGCCAGAAGTTAAGTCTTGTGGCTTTGGTTCGTTATGACCTATGTCAGGCTTTGAGTCTGATGGCTTCGGTACGTAATGACCTAAGCTACAAGTTGAGTTTGATGGCGTCGGTACATCATGGCCTATGCCGGAAGTTAAGTTTGGTGGCTTCAGTGCGTTATAACCTATGCCGGAAGTTAAGTATTGTGGCTTTGGTTTGTTATGACCTATGCCAGGTTTTGAGTCTGATGGCTTTGGTACGTAATAATCTAAGCAAGAAGTTGAGTCTAATGGATTTGGTATGTCATGACTTATGTCGGAAGCTAAGTCTTGTGGCTTGGTGCGTTATGACCTATGTCGAAAGTTAAGTCTTTTGGCTTTGGTTCGTTATGACCTATGTCAGGATTTGAGTCTGATGGCTTCGGTACTTAATGACCTAAGCTGGAAGTTGAGTATGATGGCTTCGGTACATCATGACCTATGCCAACAGTTAAGTTTGGTGGCTTCAGTGCGTTATAATCTATGCCGGAAGTTAAGTCTTGTGTATGCCGGACGTTAAGTCTTGTGGCTTTGGTTTGTTAGGACCTATGAGGAGATTTGGGTCTGATGGCTTCGATACGTGATGATCTAAGCCGGAAGTTGTTTCTGATGGCTTTGGTACGTTATGACCTATGCCGGAGTTTGAGTCTATGGCTTCGGTACATTATGACCTATACTGGGGTTTGAGTCTAGGGCTTTGGTACGTTATGACCTAGGCCAGAGTTTGAGTCTGAAAAGTTTGCTGGATTGATGGTAAAGATGAGACGTTAGGACATATATGATGATAGACTATGAATACGCGTGTATGCTTGAATGCATGCGTGTAAATGTACATTATTTTAGTTCTTGTTCATCTTGTTCTGCAGTATGAGGCAAAGCTGCTGAGCTTGTTGTGGCTAAATTTGAACCTTAGAGTCTGGAGGTACCGGATTGGACTAATTCCTTGGAAGGACCGAAGGGGCTATCACCGGGACTCAGATCAGGATACCGAGGATGGCTAGCCAGATGATTAGAAAAGACCACCTTCGGACCATGCCTTGGCTTTTACTTTGTAAGGGAATACTGAACATTAACTGCTCGGGTAAATTGACTTTGAAGTTCCTGGGCAGGCGATATGTCATGCGTGAGTCGATAGATGGATTGTATTGGCTTTTTAAACAAGGTGAGGTCAAGACTATGAAGTGACCCATCTTGGGTCGAGAGTGAAATTACATCTGTTTAAGGGTAAGGTAGATGACATGTCCTTGGACGAAGAGAGAAATAAGGATTTGAGGAGCCGTATAAGTGACATGCCCCTGGTTAAAGATAGAACAAAAGTTGTAATGAGTCATGTAAGTGACATATATCCTGGCTTGTGATAAGAGAGGGGATTCTAGAGGTCATATAGATGACATGCTTCCAGGTTTAGGGTGAAGGATTTTTTATCCCTTCTAGACGACATGCCCCTGTGTTTAGGGTAGAAGAAATGGTTTTGGAGGCCATATAGATAACATGCCTCTAGGTTTAGGATCAATGGAAGGATTTCAGAGCTCATGTAGATGACATGCCCCTCAGGACGTGTGAGCATCAGAAGATTGGACTTGAAACAAATGGATTTCAAAACCTTTAATGCAGGATAAATGCACAATTGTTAAATGGATGATTCTTATACATTTGTCATGGAATTCATGTAATATTTCAAGTGCACAATGTCACATTGATGAGTTTAAACTAAACTTTAAGCAAGGAAAATGGGAAATATGGCTTGACCCATCCCCCGTTATCAAACGTCCTGGATGATTTTCCATCTGACACCTCTTGCCTCACTTTATTTTGTTTTTGTTTACTTTTTATTTTGGGAAAGAGATTCTGTTGACTTTGGTAGTGCTTTCTTCGAGCGTTACGCCCAAAACGACTTCTTGAGATTTCTTCTGTGCATGATGAGGCTCCACCAGGGTACTTTGTTGAAGTTGCTTTGGTATACATAGGAGCCTGACAAGTTTGGAAGCTATAGTATTGCCTCGATTCTGTTTGAGGCGCAGCAGTGTGGACTTTCTTGACCTTCTATTATGGCTCTAACTGTTGAGGGCATTTCAGCTAAGGCAGTAAATCAAGTGCATGTTCAGACTTTTAGAATCAGCATTGCCCCTACTGAGGGTCTTATTGTTGAAAAAAAAAGAAATTAAAAGGTTCTCCCGATTTGGGATGTTTGAGGGATAGATGTATGTAATGGGGTATCTTGATTCATGGAGTGATCTTTTGATTTCACCCAAGGGTGATTTGGTATTTGGGGTTTCTTTAGGATCAATATAATTTGACACCTGAGGATGATGATGATTCTCTTTTTGGTCGATAGGATTTGAGATTCGATGATGATCTTTATTCTTTTTAGAAGTTTTTATGGCTTTGACTGTTTAGCAAGGCTTAAGGTTTCTCAGATGTACAGTTCTTTGGGGTTAAAGGCAAGCCGTGTTCCAAAAATTTAACTATAGACTCCATCTAGTGCCTTAGTGAGATGCTCGTGAGTGTTGCACCTCCCGAATGTGTAACCAGTTTGTATCTTGGCTTCCTTTTGGATGGTAGCACCCGGAAAGATTTCCCCTGCTTGAATTGGTGTGATGCCCCGCTATTTCTTCCTTGTCAGTGAGAGTGGGGCACTTGCTTGTAGTGTGCATTCTACGACTTCCATTTTTCTTCCTGGATGTGTGAGGAACCTCTTCCCATTCATTAGTGTTATTACTTTTCATTTCTCTCGTTTCCTTAGGGGTTTAGCCAAGTGATAGACGCACCATTTTAACTTACTCAAAGTTTCAAAAATACTCCCATGCAATGATGCATTGTGAACATTGAAATATTATATGAATGTTTAAATGAATGCACCGACCCATCCGAGAACAATTCATGTAAGTAAACAAAAGATAAAATCATTGCATTAAAGATTCTCGAAAGATAGATAGTTCAAATCAAGTCTTAACAAAACATCACACAAAAAGGAAGAAAAACAAATTTCATTATAGGCAGGCGCATCTTTCCCCATATTCTTGATTGCAGCATCTGGCTAAGCCAACGGTGGTTCCTCAATCTTTCCTTCCTTGATCAATCGCTGAATGGCATTGCGGAGAGTGCTGCACTCAGTAGTCTTGTATCCCGCAACCATGTGGTAGAGACAAAAGTTATCTTTCTCTTCCTCATAAGGGGCCACATACGGCTTCAAATTCTGCAGTAGACCAGAGTTCCTACATTTTGTCAAGAGCTTGTTCAAACGGATTTTCCATGGATTGACCCTCTTTTGAGATTGTACAGGAGGATTGGCGACTTAACAAGATCAGAGGTGGGAGTCTTGCTTGAATTCCCCTATTAGAAGTTAGGAGTGAAGGTTTTCTTGAAGCTGGCTTGCTGCATCTTCGACCGTTTCTCATATCGCTCAACTTTCTTGGCTATAGTCAGGACATCCAAATAGCTTGGGAAGGTCAGATACTTCATTTCCTTCCGATACACCTCGATACTGCCATCAATCATCTTGATAATCAATTCCTCCCGACAAGGCTTTATTGTCATATTGTTCAAGGTGTCTCTCCACCTTTGACAGTACAATTCGAACCCTTCACGAGGCTTCTGCCTGACAGCTCCAAGTCCTCTAGCATCATTTTATTTTCAAGATTGTAGGCATAGAATTCAACAAAATCTGCCACAAGGGTCTTCCATTCTAACCGAGTCTGAGTAGGGAAGGCGTTATACCAGTTCAACGCACCCCCTTCCAAAGTAGTGGGAAAGAGGAAGGTGATCTGGTTTAGAGATGGACTGGCCACGGGCAAAACAGTGACAATCTGATTCAGGTGAGCTGTAGGTGACCCATTTCCACTGAAAGGAGGAAACCTTGGCATAGAGAAGCCTTTTGGAAACAATTCAATTTCGGCAGCAGTGAAATCTTCCCGTTCGGCGCAGGGGGCATTTTCCTTTTCCAATTTCTTCATGACGACAGCCAGGAAACTTTCAACCTTTACGTTCTACCTTCTCAACTGTTCAGCCCACTCTTCCTATAGACTAGATACGATTCTCATAGTCGGGATGCCATTCCCCTCATTCATTACTGCCTTCCCGGGCCTTTGACTCCTACTATTCTCTCCATCATTTACCTGAGTTTGGGTTGGGATCAGAGTTGGAGTCGGTGTGGGAGCAAATTGGACCTGGGCTGCCATATCAAGTGTAACCTATCTAACAATAGCCTCTAAAACTTTTCAGAATTTATGAGATCAGCTATAGCTCTGTATTCCCCTGTCCAAGTCTGGTTCACATTCCTGGCCTGACCCTATCACGGAGCTTCGTTCAGCGGCCCCAAGATGCTGACATGGCTTTCGTTAACCTTTTCCTCGTGCACGGTTTACAAATCAAGAGGATTCATTTTGTCTAGTATCCTGAAACATGTCAACAGTCATTATATGTAAGTTGGACTCGTGCGTGGAGTGATGCTTGTGAGATGATGTCTATATTTAGATGTCATGATGCTGGCTTGTGAAATGGCATAATGTCTAGCCGTCATGGGGAATGATGTCTGTCCTCTAGACAACTTAACGTCTATCGTGAAATGGTGTGATGTCTAGACGTTAAGTGGAATGATGCCTATCTGTTAGACAACTTAATGTCGATTGTGAAATGGCATGATGTCTAGCCGTTAAGCGGAATGTTGTCTATCCGTTAGACATATGGTCATGATTGCATATGTATGTCAATGCGTGGCATTTGCACGTATGTGTGAGCGAGCAGATTGTTATGTTATGTTATAAGTGTATAAGTATTCAAATGGATGGCATGACATTGCATTACGTATTGTGAGAAAGTCATGGCAATGAATTGGCAATAACATATTAAATTTTCAAAAATTTGTGCAACATGTTTAAATAATTCAAGAAACATAAAACAACTACTTTCATTGGTCATAACAAAAGTTTTGATTACAGTAAATTTTAAAACAAATAAAGGGTGATACAAAGGTTACTCCAAAAGTTAGTAGTGAAACTAAATCTGGCGTCTCGGGTAGGTAGGGCCTTGATCCCTTCGACCCAATATTGATACTTGTCATCTGGCTCCACTATTGAAGTGTCGGCCCCATACCCCTAATAGCTCAAACCAGGATCCACATGTACACCAGCGTGCCGTATATAGTCAAAGTGTACTCGCCTTCTATTGCTAGATAGATCCTCTTTGGAACCCATTGGCGTTGGCCAAATTATCTTTGTATCCTTGTCGGAGAATAGAAGGTGAGCCT
>CAOJCR014958425.1:0-10713 GCA_948330485.1 Euphorbia neoarborescens
ACACGAAACTTTATCCTTGAAACGAGATGTTCCGTAATTAGGATATGAGTTTATATCTTCATTTCGATACAGAACACATCATTTGGACATGCATGAATCTTCTCATACTCTAAACCCATAGGACATATAAGCTTTTTTGCCTCATAATAGATGTTGGAAGTGTATTTTCATCAGAAATAATTTCTTTCAATAATTTCAATAGATCAATAAAAGGTTCATCGGTCATTGAGTATCTCGTCTTTAAGTTGAATAATTCGAGGACTATTGATAGTTTGGTGTGTCTCAAGCAACCAGGATATAACTCAGTCTTTGATGCTCTCAAAATACTATCAAACATATTGGGTTTCTGTGTGAAATTGTCTTCTACATCCTGCATCTTATCATCTATTCTATCATTACCACTTAAATTTTTATCCCCGATACAAGCATCATCGGATTTACGACTTACAGGGTTAGATAAGCTATTTCCATATTCAAATTCCTCGCCATGCCATGTCCATTTAGTGTAACATGGTGTGAACCCACTACGAACTATGTGATACTTAATCATAGAAATGTTATTTCACTTATATTTTTCTTCACTCTGTCAATTTAGTTCAATTAATTTGTTTTTATTACATCTAGTTTAATTAATTTATTTATTGATTAACTAATTTTTCCTTTATTTATGACTTTTTTATTCTTTATTGGAAGCCATTGATACAGAAAATGCTATTTTACCTATATTTTTCTTCACTCTATCAATTTAGTTCAATTAATTTGCTTTTATTACATCTAGTTTAATTAATTTATTTATTGACTAAATAATTTTTTCTTTATTTATGACTTTGTTATGTTTTATTGTTATAATTTCAATTTTTGGGATTATTTGGTTATATTGAAATAAAATTGAGTCCAAATATATTTTTATTTTGATTTTTATGTAGGTTCAATTTGGTTTGATTTTCTATTTTGAAATAACTTCATTTTTAGTTTTAAGTTCAAATTTTTGAAAGTTTTCCAGAAACATAAAATATTAATCAAATCAATTAAAGTTATAGCCAATTTACAGTTGAAGTAATTATACTAATAATTTTGATCTCGTTTTAATAATATTAATTCTTTTTAGTATGTGAATCCATATAGTCATTTTATATAGATCAAATATATAAGAATGATTTATAATGTAAACCGAATTTATAACATTCCTGACTATTAAATTAATGATAGATAAACAACAACAACAACAATAATAATAATAATAATAATTTATGATTGATACTATAAATAATTATTAATTGTTACATCCATGAACTAGCCAAAAAAGCACATTTTGAAGCAAATCAACTTTTACTGTTTTATTGATTTATGCATAAGAGCTTCTAGCTATAATTGCTAAGTCTTAACATATATTTAGTTCATATTCACTGTATTTTTATAGTTAAATGCATAAAGACCTTCATCAATTATTTTTTACTTTTACTATTCTATGCTTTCTAAAAAGCGCTAATACCACTCTATACAGCTATTGACACCTCTTTGAAAGAACGTACAATAGAACGGGGACAAAACTGATAAAAAATAAACACCTAAAATAATATAATCAATTCAAGAGTTTTATGCATACAACTTAATATGATATAAACAAGAGAAGAGACTTCTTATGGAGAAAAGTATAAAAACCTGAGGTGTGCTGCGAGGATAGTGAATGGGGCCTAAGAACTGGTGGAGGTGGGTGTGCAAACCAAGGCTTAACAGGAGGGGACGAGCAGCGTGACCAGAAATACATTTAGAATGGCCAATCGAAGAGGAGCAGGAGGACGACCGAATGGCTGACCGACAGGAGCTGGACGAACTGAGGCTCATATTTTGAGAGGATAGCCGAATGAGAATGTACGCAGAGCTAGTTGACGAACAACAAATTAAACTAATTTATAATAACGGAAAAAATTATTTGTAGAAAGAAATAAAGATGATATAAACCTTGAATCAATAATATGCAACAATCAGTGTAGTAAAAAATGTTAGGCGCTAGTAGGGCGGTCGGGTTTCCAACGACTAATCGGGGGACTAGTTGGAACTATTCATTTTCATATTTTTTTAATTTTTATTAATAAAATTTAAATGATAAATATATTTAAAATATTATTATATTGTCTAAAAAATTTTAAAATACTATTAATAATTATTTAAACTCAAAATTTAACATAGAAAACTCAAAATTATCAAAAATATAAATGTTGTAAGGGTAATGGTTCCCGTTATTTGTACACATTTTGTACACACTTTCATCTCCACCATTCATTCTGTTTTGATCCAATGGACCATACGGCATACTCTTCATGGTCCATTGGATCAAAACAGAATGAATGGTGGAGATGAGAGTGTGTAGAAAATGTGTACAAAGGATTGTGTACAAATAACATTAGCCAATAGTAGTGTCCCGTTATTTGTACACAATGTTTTGTACACACTTTCATCTTCACCATTCATTCTGTTTTGATCCAATAGACCACACGACATACTCTTCATGGTCCATTAGATCAAAACAGAATGAATGGTAGAGATGAGAGTGTGTACAAAATGTGTACAAAGGATTCTGTACAAATAACATTAGCCAATGGTAGGGTCCCGTTATTTGTATACTAATATCTTGCATAAAATTTAATAATATTAATACACTAAATTAAAAGTTAAAAAAGTTCTAATAAATTTTTCACTCAACTCTTCTTCCTCTCCATATTTTTCAAAATCCAATACTTCTTCATTCTCTTCATCAAACTCATAATTCATGTCTTCTTCCTCCTGTTCATCTGAAATGAAATCTTCTTCGAGTTCTCTTATCTCTTGAACTCTACAACGTCTCATAGGCTCCGAATTTTCTTCATTATTCACATTATCCTCATCTCCTCCCTCTACAACCCAATCTTGTGAATTAGAAGCGTCATTAGAAAGAAAAACATCCACTTTCTTTTCTATTTGTCTTTTTTTTTTGTTAAAAATCTTGGCATTGAATTGGACATAAACTAGATTATTTAACCTTGCTACATCAAGTCTATTTCTGTTCTTTGTATGAATCTAAGTTAACATTAAAAAATATAAGTTATTATAAATTATTATGAATAACATAGAAAAAAGTAAAAAATATATTGTCGAGTATGAGAACATGAACTGCACTACTTCAAAACATGAATATGACAACTTAAAACATACATAGAGAACTTATTAAGAATTCTTTGAGCCAAAAAATGAGTATATGCTTACCCCTTCAAAAGTGCTCCACGCCCTCTCACATCCGGATGAGCTTGTTGTCAAACTAAAGCACTCTTTTAGCCAAAGTTTGTAATTTAGTTACATGATTTCCATAAATATTCCATCAACTAACTACAAAATATATTCATCCAAAAAAATTATATTATTACTTCATCAAATAATTAAAACAAAATGCCAAAGTAACTAGAAATGAGAAGGCAATTATATTGCTTTAAAAAAGCACTCAAATTAAAAAACATACAATTGAAGATTCAAAAAATAAATAAATTAAGGGGACTAGTTGTCCTAATTCCAAACAAAAAAATAACTAGAACCAGTAGTAAAATTATCCCCAAAACATGATTATTTTCATTATAATCATGTTATCCCAAAACTCATACAATTTAGCATACAAATAAATAACGAATAGAAGTACATAAAATTGGTTTTATCTTACCCGAGTGATAATTTTTATTATCTTGTAAGCATCCCTTCAAAGCAATAGGTTTTCCAAATGCACTGTCCTTTTTCAAGTACTTGGGCAATTCTACATTTATCAAGATATGTTGAAGGTCAACATTATCAACAAACATTATCTCTACGCATTCAATAAAACCATTCATTATAATGACATCATTTTCAATGGTTGGATCAACATATGTGTAATAGGGGGTTCAAGAGATATCCCGCTAAATGCAATGGATTATCAAGTTGTTCAAGGCCTTTCTTATTAATAATCTTAAGTATCAGATGATAATGAGTTTCTTGTTCTTGAGATACCTTCTTTATCTCTTCTCTAGCATCGCACATCTCTCCATACACAAAACCCATAGATGGGTTTTGATCCCCATCAATAAGTTGAAGAACTTTAAATAAAGGGGAAAAAATTTCAAACAAACATTTACTCCATTCCAAAATGAGTGTCTCAAAGCAATATTTTCCACCGCCTTCCCTTTTGCACTCTTTCCATGCTTGCTTTCACTCCATTCAACACTAGTAACCATAGTTTTCAACTCATTCTTTTTCTCTTCCTAACTTTGTAAAGTTAGGAAAGCAGATGCAAATCTGGTGACCCCTGGCTTCACTATATCTCTTCTCTTTGTATACTTTCTCATCAAATGCAAAGTCTTATGATGTGCACAAATATAAATGGTGAAACTCTTTGCCTTATCAATCACACTCTTGAATCTATGTTGGTTGCCAATTTCTTGAAGCATAAGATTAATTGTGTGAGTTGCACAAGAAGTCAAAAATATTGACGGTTTCTCCAATTTTAATAAAGCTTTTGCTGCCATATTATTTGAAGCATTGTCTGTCACCACTTGAACTACTGATTGTTCCCTAATCTCTTCAATGCACTTTTTAACATATTCAAAAATATAATTCCTGGTGTGTAACTCATTCGATACTTCCATAGAAGAAAGAAAGGTTGTCCCTTTTGGATAATTAACACATAAGTTCATAATACTTCTTCTTTTTCGATCACTCCATGCATCTGTCATAATAGAGCAACCATTCTTTTTCTACTCCTCTTCTTGATTCCTTAACAAGCTCTTAGTTCTATCTACCTCTTCTTTCGATAATGGCCCTCTTAATTGGTATTTGTTTGCTGGTTTAAAACCCGGATCAAATTACCCAACTGCTTCTATAAACCAACAAAAACTATCATTCTCAATGGCATTGAAAGGGATACATCTCTCATATATCCATCTACCACAATATTGTTGCACTTTATGTGTTCTTTCCTTCAAAATGGCTGCTCCAATTTTTTGAGTTTGAAGGGTCATTTTTCTTGGATCAATGTTGGATGTAAAATGATCCATCGTCCAAAATACTTTTGCTTCTTTCTTATGGTCTCATAATTCTCATTTATTCCACCCCCTTCCTCTTCCATTTCCATTTTCGCTTCTTCCATAATAACTTCTTCCCTCACCTCTTTTTCTAATGAATTCTTTTTTTTTTCTTTTTAAGTTGAACATCTTCCATATGTTTCAAGCATTTGCTTTTATCCTTATCCGTAGACTTGGGATAACTACTAACATTCCCCATGATACGTGCAATATGTTGCTTTATTTGGTTTATTCCTCCATTCATTTGTTTACCACACAACAAACACTTCAATTTATCTATACTTTTTGGATCAACTTTGACTGCATAATCCCAACCTACATCAGTTGACTTAGCCTTCATACTTGAAAGTTAGGCTTAGCTATTCAACTCTGAAGCTGTATTAGATGCAGAAGAAGAAATGGTGACTTCCCTAGATACGAAATTATTAACATTCTGATTCTGGTCCATCTATCATCAAAAAATGGTTTTTTTATACACATCACAATTAGTCAATTACATTTGTACATGTATCAATTAATACTAACAGGTTGACAGATTCAATTATTCAAAACAGAAAATTTATTAGCATAAAATGTAAAAACACAGTTAGAGCAAAGCTTCATGTGGCCTCAATCAAAATGAGTCATAATGATAATCAACACTTCAATAGGAAAAGAACAGGAGACAGACTTTATAGGAAAGAAGGAAATGACCATGGAAATAAAAATTAGCTTGCTAACTAAATCAATTAGCATTGAAGAAGTAAAAAATTGATCAAGGACAAAAATGTTGCCCTGTTTATGTTTAGCCATTTTTTAAAGGAGTAAAAAATTGATGAAGGACAAAAACATTGAGAGAAATATTCAAAACAATTAAACAAATAAAACATCAGATGCTAATTGATTGGGCTTCTATTAACTCATTACTTATGGCAATTGATATCAGGTAATCACTAATTAGTAATTAGAGAATTTTCTTTTTCTCATGCTAGAGATGGAGAACAAGAAAAATAATGGAGTACCTGCATAAATGAAGACACATACCTGCTGTCTTTCTTGAATTGGACATAATTGTTAAAAATGTCAAAATAGATATGCAAAAAATTGATAAGATCAATGGAACAAAAATTTTATAAGAATCAAAATGCTCGTATATTTTGTGTCTAGATTTTTTTGGACTTTAAAGAGATATCCTCAAGATTACCCATCACAGATATTAAAATCAATCAACCTTAAAATCATAAAAGAAACTGAAAGAGCTAAAGGAAACTTACATGCACTGGAAGAAGAGAGAAATTGATGAAGTCAATTTCGTTTCCTCATTGGAGAATGGAAGTGAAGTTAACGACTGAGCCATTTGGTGTCTTGGTAAAGTCGATGTCGAAGAACGGAATCCTTGATAATTTGGATTGGCTGAAGTACTGAAGTTGAGAATCGATTTCAAATTTATGATTTTATTTATCGAAGAATTGAAGAAAAAGAATAAAAAGTAGAGGAAGAGGAAGAAGGAGAAGAAAAAGAAGAAGAACTGTGAAATCAATTCGGGCTGATTACGTTTACATTCAAAAA
Organism: Euphorbia neoarborescens; assembly: GCA_948330485.1. Lineage (NCBI taxonomy): Eukaryota > Viridiplantae > Streptophyta > Magnoliopsida > Malpighiales > Euphorbiaceae > Euphorbia > Euphorbia neoarborescens. The sequence continues at coordinate 6,630 of CAOJCR014958425.1, forward strand.
TAAAAAAAGTTGATCCGATTTGGTCTGACTTGTCTGATTTGGTCTGATTTGTACCGATTAATCAATGATAAATCGGCCAGCCGACTTATACCAATCGACTTGTGAAAATCGGATCAATGTTGTAAAAATCACCGACTAGTTAGCTGACTTGTCCGATTTTTACAACACCGGCAACAATCCGTGGTTTGCATCGAGAAGTAGACTTGAATGGCAATATATTTAGAAGAAATTGAAAGAAAAAGGAATGCTGATGAAGAGAGGATTTTGGTTATGGAAGAAGAAGTTTTTTTTAGAGTAATCGTAAAGAGGAAAAAAAAAGGTTACAGCGTTGTATATAAAGGACTTTGGCGTCTGTTACGACAAAAAACCGACGCCAAATGTCCAAAAAACACTGACACTAAATGTTAACTTTAGACGAAGGTTTCTCAAGGAAACCATCGCCAAAATTGAATAACAATCGCTAATAATAAAAAGAATAAGTGAAGCGATTTTGGGCGTTGGTTTTTTTAATGAAACTGATGCCTAATCTTACGTTTTAAGCGATGGTTATCTACAAAACCGTCGCCAAAAACTTATATTTCCCCAAAAAGTGTTTTTCACATCGGTTGACAACCAAAGCCTATTCCACTTCACCTTATGCGCGTTTTACACTAGTGTATATAAAATAGAATAGAATAAGACTAAAATGGAGCTTAAAGAAAATAAAATCTAGAGTTAAACTAAAAAATAGAAGATAGCAAACAGGATAAATGAAAGCTAAATAACAAAAAATACAAAAAAATGGAATGTAAATCAGAAGAAATTGAAATTTTAGATTAAAAATAAACAAATGTAAAATGATTAACATCACATGCAAATTATTTAAAAGTTATGGATTAGAAAACGAAAGACCCAAAACACATATTGAAATTAGAAATCCAAAACAAACAACAAATATCAAAGTAAAAAAAATCATAAACAATAAGAAAATCACTTTGTAGCTAAGGTTTAATCATTATACCTAAACTTCGGTGAATTCCAGCCATAAATCTGGCTTTAGATTACATTTTTGTCCACGATAGCAGCTCCAGTGTACCTTGAAACTCAAATTTCTCTCAAATACTCATCGGAACCTAGGTTTTCACTCTAACCAGATTTTTCTCTCTTAATGTTTTCTCTAATATTCGCTCATCAGAATCTATTTCAATATTTTCTTAATGATATTTTCTAATATTTTTGTCTTTCAGTAATCTTTTCAAACCTCAGAAAAATTTCTCCATAAAAAATGCTAAAAGCCCCCCCTATGAAATCGCAGAGAAATGCTCTTTTTATACCCCCTCCTAAAAGATTTCAATCACTTTCCTTCAATCTCGTCTAACCTTCCATTTAATCATTCCCATTTGAATTTGAATCCTAAAGATCTAAACATGCAGAAAAGATGTTCGCTGATTTTCCGCTTTGCCTCACACCTCACTCTCTTTCTCAAAGAATCCCTAAAGAGCAGAACCCAAATGAGATTCCCCAAATGAACTCCCCACATCTTCCTTTTCATTTTCTTTTTTATTCTACCGACTATGTAAAATGATGTTGTTTCTCCATTTCCATTTCTCATCAACAGAACGACTAGTATCATTTTTAGTCCCCTCTTTGATGACCAAAACGATGCCATTTTGGCTTTCCCATTCCTTTCTTTTGCACTTTAGTCCCGTAACTCCTTATTTTTTCTTCAAATCCTTCTTTGTTTTCTCTTTTACTCTCAAGCCCTCCTTCTAACATATAGAGACCCACATTTCATATTATTTAATTTTCTATTATTTTATTAATTTTTAATAAAATTTTATTTTAAAACAAAAAAATTCCTTAAAAAGAAAAACAACAAAAAATAAACAGACAAAGAACACAGACAAAGAGAAACAAAAATAATCCAGTCCAGCCAAGAAATAAACAAACAATTTTGACTAAAAAGAAATAAAATTAATCAAGTTTGGCCAGGTGAAAAATCTTTTTTGAGTTCAAAAATTGAATTTAAAAATAAAACCATATTCTTTTAAGTTTCTCAATCAGAAAAAACGCAGGAAAGGTTGGAAAATATCATATCATCATAGACCTGAAAAAATCTCGTGCTCATATGTACTCAACATCCGCACACTTAACATATAGATCTTCTACCAAGAGAGAATCCAAAGAAAAGGTCCCCTCAACCAGCTCGTACATCTTAGGTCCTTCGAGTGGAGGTCCCACTCTTTTCAAACATTTTAAATGCTAAAGGAGCTAAAAATCTCAAAATTTTGAAGAAAGAGTGTGAGAACCTAGGTCTTCGGGGATTATAGTTCTGAGGAACACTGATAAAATATAATTTCAATTGGTCGCAATTTTATTGTTATGCAGGTTGAATTCCCGAGAAATGACTGAAAAGCCACAAATCGAACCCAAACCAAACCAATCATGCTAACCGTAAATTGAGGCTTTAAATGAACTCAATTTTCGAAATTGAGCATATTTTTTAAATCCTAGAAGTACGGGGCTCCTAGGGTTCAATTTTTATGTCAATCAGAGATTTATTCTATTTTTTAAAAAAATTCCCTTTCATTCCTTATAAGTAAAAAAAAGTAGAATCGGAGGTCAAAATGACACTTTTTGGCCAAAATAACCTCATCTCCAAAGCTAAAGCATATCACTCATCAATATACATATGTATACATCCCATCTTTTTTCCCAAAGGAGAAAGACCATCTTTTGATAACTTGAAATCAAAATTAAGAGACCCCACTTGTGGCTATCTTTTCATTTGGAAAAAAATTAAAGAAAAAAGAACAAAATACAATTAAAACCAGTATATACCTCACGACCAAGCAACTGTCCATCTCATTTATGCTGATTAGGAATGAGCCAATTCTGGCTGAGCCTACCACAATGTCCTAAACACGTCCTTAGTCCCTTCTGTCAAAAAATATTTCAATTTCGGAGCATTTAAGGTCTGGGTCAAATGTTTTGGTGAAAAGTTGACACTTTTATATACTTAGGTTTTTACGCTATTTCACGAGGTTTTCAACCTCTTCAACAACAGAATCACACTCAAAAGGTAATTTGCAAGTCCTATAGCTCATTTTTGCGATTTTTTTCCTGTTGGTGGTATTTATCTGATTAATTTTTAATGTTTTAAAATCTGAATTCTGTTTTTTCTGGAAATTTTGTTGGATTATGTCAACTACATATTTACACAATTAATCTGAAAATTTCGATATTTTTTGGAACAACATAGCTTTTTAAACGGATTAAATTGGACTTTAGGTCAGGGTTTGACATGAAACTTTGATCGGACAAAACGTGAGCTAAAATTTAGATTTTGGACTCGCCATAGTATAAGAAAAGGCTTATAATTTAGATCTAGATTCATTGTTAAAATTCAATATTTTTTATCACTAGCGATCGGTCGACTAAAATTTACAATTTTGCCCTTTTGGTCCTCTTGGACCCGGATTTATAAATATTTAATTAGTTTAGCCTATTTAATTATTTTATATTTATATATATGTTTTTGCATGTTTTATATTTTCATGTATTATTATTTTGTATGTATTTTATTATATTTTACGTGTTATTATCATTTTTATGCCTGTGTTTCATTATATTTTTATATATCATTTTTTATGTGTTAATATTTATATTTATAATGCATCATAGATGTATTTTATTTTTATATGTATTATTATATTTATGTATTTTATTTCTATTATATGCTATCAATCCATGTGAAGTCTGGTGTAACTAACTGTCGGGATTTATTTAATTTAAAATTGTTATTATTGTTGTTGTTATTTGTTCTTTATTTTATCATTATTATATATTTTATTTTTATTATATGCTATCAACCCGTGTGAAGTCTGGTGTAACTAACCGTCGGGATTGATTTAATTTACTATCGTTATTATTATTATTATTGTTATTTATTCATTATTTTACTATTATTATATATTTTATTTTATTATATGCTATTAACCCTTGTAAAGTCTGGTGTAATTAATCGCCGAAATTGATTTAATTTATTATCGTATTATTATTCTTATTTGTTTTTTATTTTATTATATTATTTATATATTTTATT
>CAOJCR014958574.1:0-10846 GCA_948330485.1 Euphorbia neoarborescens
AGAGGAAGCATAGTCAGAACCCTACAAAATGAAACAGGTGCTTCTATCACGGTCACAGCTCCGTTAACTTTTTCTGGCGAACGCGTAGTCACCATTTCTGCAGTTGAGGTTAGTCATGTAACTATCATGAATTTGATCTGTCCATTACCCAGATAAAGCTGATAGTTATAGAAATCTGAGTATCTATTCTCACATTCACACATTGGCAAAGGAGACAGATGATTACTTTGCTGCATCTTTTGGTATTAAAACTGCATGCTATTTTTCAATTGATCTGGGTTGTCTGCTTTTGTAGAACCTTGAATCATGGTACTCTCCCGCACAAAATGCTACTGTCCTTGTCTTTGCTAGATCTATTGAGCACGACATTGAAAAGAGGCATTCGTCAGTTTTGATTCAGGGCACTTCTGTAACTGCTAGGCTTCTAGTGGCTTTAGATGTTGTTTGTTGCTTGAAAGGGAACAATGTTGGGGTAGACTCTGAAATTACAGAAGTTAGTGGTGCTGACATACAAATATTAGATGGGGAGCATAACACAGATTTTTCTTCAGAAGATGCAGTAGTAGAGGTACATTTATTATCTGTTTTCTTTACTTCACCTGCTGCAGTCTGGATCACGTAGATTTCTATTGTCACCCTTGATATAATTGCTTTGTCACTCTGAAGAGAATAATGTAGATAATTGAAGGTCTTTCTTGCTTGCTGTAAGTATCACCATCCTGAGGCTTGTAAAACTCTTCTATTCATAAACAACAATTTGCATTACATTGCTTTCTCCATCATCTTAATGGTTATCTCAGTATCTGACCTCTCTTAACGGCTCTACTGGATCTACAGGCATGTATCATTTTATTGCTTGAACAAAGTGTTTTATTTTCCATTTGACATCTTGTCCATCATCTAGGTGTTGAACATTACCTCAACATTTGAAATTTTAGAGGGCCTGCTGGTCTGCAGACATCTAGTGTTGTTTATTTTCCCTGCTTAATGTATTCCACTGCATCACTTTTGGACTATCTAATTTCATGTTTAATGACATCATATTTAAATTACCGGTCACTTTGAGTTCAAATGGGTTAGTAATGTAGAAGCAAACATTAAACACAAATAGTATATGGGTTTACCTTCTAGTCAGAACAGTTCTCATAGAATTCTTGTTGTCCCATAGAACATAAAGAATGCTAATTTGTGTAAATAATTAGTACTTTTCAAATGGTACAGCCTCTAATATTTGCGTATCTATTGTTTACATTATTATTGGCTACATAATTTTGTTTCCTCCTATCTCAAATTATGCTAAGAAGTATTGCATTTTTTTACAGATAACTGGTGAGTATATACTTGTGCAGAAGGCTCTGTTAATAGTTACTGCAAAACTGAGGGATAGTCTTTTGCCCAGTGAGGTGCTCAATAAGGTGAGAGCAAGGGACTCCCGTGGAGCTATGGAGATTACTTTTACTAGAATGCAGCGACCATCACTCCTATCTCTTAACTCGGATCAGGAAACTAGTTTGATGAGAGGAGTGGATCAGCTTCGACTCTCCAGCAAGTTAGATGATAGTTCAGCAGCTGGACTGCAGCCATTGGAGGTTGCAGTTTCTCTTGCTTTGTATTTTGTACATTTTGTCATTTTCCAGTCTGAGCACATTATTCTTTCATGCAACTGTAGAGGTTTGGAAGAGAAGAAATAACAGTCTGTAAAAGTAGAGAAAACTGCTTAACACCATACAGCAAGAGTTCAGAATATGGAGGGCCACTGCAAGTTCTTATGCCCAAGGAGGTGCTTAATGAGGAAGATAAAAGGAGCCCCTCTCGACCAGCAAGGGAGTCTACTTTTCGTGGATCACATTCATCATTAGGACTAGCTTCCGATCCTTATAAAAAATTTACTGTGACTCGAAGAAACAATAAACCAAAACTCTCTAACGTAGGCTATCATTCACCTGCTTTGTTTATGCAACAGGTGACCGGCTTCTACTTTTCCTTTTCATTTCTTTGAGGGTATGAGTGGATTTCTTAGGAATGGATATGGTTGCAGACTGCTGGAAGAGGGTTAACAACTTCAGAAGCACGTATAGAATCTGAGAGGTTTGTCAGCCCTACACAGTTTAGACTGCTACCTTATTCTTTATCTCTTAGCCCTATAAAGTTTGGAATGCTACCTTATTCTTTATCTTTTCTTTATTTTTTTCTTCACCATAATTCTTTCTAGAGTAAAACTAATCTTTCTAGCCCCTTACTCATTGATACATTGTAAACTTTATAAAACATTGACGAATAATGGAACTTTCTAAAGGTAGAACTCGTATGTGGAACCTGATATAGAAATCCCAAAATGGATTAAGTGGGCAAGGGTTTTTGGGATATATCAATAAAAAAGATGATTAGCTGTAGTTCAGGCCCGTAATTATGAATTAATATGAAGGTTATGGCTTATCAGATGATTGACATTGGGAAATATTGAGGTTTGGAGAAATATATTAAGGAATATTTGTTGAAATTTAATTGTAATTGGATTAAGGGCGTGTTCCATTTGGTTCTTAACACGTGATGAATATGCCAATAGATAACAAAAGGACATTGCTGTTGCTTACTTTGGCAAATATACTTGTAATCTTTAAGCATCACCACTTTCATTGAAACGAAATGTCAAACTTTCTACAAATTAGTTCTGCAATTAACTTGGTTCACTCTTTCAACAGTTTGCATAGAAGAAAGGACCCTCCTACAATTGCAAATACAACTGTGGAGTTTATAATTTCTGAAGACATGCTTGGCCCTGTTTATGGTGAAGACGGAAGCAATCTTGCCCGATTAGGACAGGTAACCATTGTTTTACTAACCAAAGAAAGAAAGAAAAAAATAGTAGGCTAGGCTTGCACGCGGACGAGTAAGATAAAATAAAAAAGGAAAGGAAGATCATAACATCTTATGTTTTTTCTTTCATTTCAGATCAACAGCTCATTATTGTGCATTGTAGTGGTGTTTGTATCAAGTCACTTGATAAAAATGATTATCTTTTTTTTTTTCCCTCAAGTTATGAGCGAGCCATCTATAGCTTTTTTATTTGCTAGACCAACATCATCATATCATAGCTTGCAACAAAATTTAGGAATTTTAAAAGTTTTTACTTACGTTATAGACTTATAGTATCAGTGCTTAGAAGTGAGAAAATATTATCTGATATGGTTAATACAATAAATCCAGATATACTAATGAATGAATTATTTACTAGTTCTTATATATAGGAGAAAAGGACGGGTGGGTTTGTGTTTGTATTGAACTTGACTGGGCCTTTCCCTTTTAGCTTATGAAACAAGTGGAACAAGTATCTGGAAAGTGATAGAGAGGATAAATAGGAACACTGACGGAAGATGAAAAAAGAAGAGAAAATAGAGCAAGGTGAAAAGGCAGAGGACAGAGTATACTTCTTGGATTGTTTTTTTTTTTTTGGGTTCTCGTGATTGAATTTTCTTAATAAGCTGCCTTTTTTAAACTTAGAACTTGGAATCTCAATATTTGTCAGATAGAAACAATAAGGAAATCTAAATATATGATGATTTATTGACAGTGTTCTCCCAGTTTGTTTAATTAAAAGGACTTTAATGGCAAGAATACAATGGAAATGAAGAAAAAATGAGCAAAACGTTGCTTTCTCTGGAAACTGTGCCCTCTCCCAAAGCTTGGGATTTTGCTCACCATATTTTAAATAATTGATTACATCCAAACACCCAAGTCAAGTGTCCCTTTAATTATTATTATTACCATCATCATCATCATCATCATCTTTTTCCTTCTGGAATGAAGTTTGAGTGCCCTAGGCCTAGTAGTAATTTGTCCAACAAATGTCCCCTCTCTATCTTCGACTCTAACAGTTAATATTGACAGATTAATATATAATTTCGAAGGTAATTTGCAACTCCATACTGGTAAGACTTCCCTACCCTATACCATTCTCCTCAAGGAAGTTGAAACATTGAAATTGGAAACTTGGTGTATAGTTATTGTTGTAAGCTGTTGATAGCATAACTTGCATAATCTTATTGGCAAAAATGTTGCTTTAACATAGGATTGTTGATCTAGCGCATCCACTGGTCGTCTACTTTAAGATGATATACTCTTACAAAAAAACAGTTATTACATCATAGTTCATAGCATTGTATTATGTGCGCTAATGGAGAAAAAACATTTCCAGACAAAAAATTTCATCTACTAACACACTTTCTGTTAGAGATCAGTACAAAGGGAAGGATATTTTAGGAAGTTAAAAAATAGTCACATGTTTTAAGTATCCTAGTTGGTTATACAATGATATGAAGGGGAGTAAGTTAACTATTATACAATATGACATTAATGTCTGTCTGTATGTCGAATTGATTTAAGATTAATTTTCTCTGTTTTATTAGATCTCGGGTGCAAAAGTCGAAGTGTGTGATCCTTCTCCCAGCAAAAGTGAGAGAATGCTTATTATATCGGGAACACCTGACCAAACCAGGGCAGCGCAGAGCTTACTCCAGGCCTTCACTTTAGCTGACCGGTAATTCTGCTGCAACTAGCTTAACTCACAGTTTGTCAACTGATATTTGAACGTAGATGTCACGCTGTAAATTTATCTATTTTACACCTACACTAGCGCGTTGAAGTTTGACTAGAGAGAGCACTTCGATTTCATATTGTGACATTTGCCTTCTGATTATGATTAGAATCGAAATAATTAGACAATCTGATCAACATCATCAAGCATTCATATTGCAACATTGGTGTGCTCTTTCCCGAACGTACATTAATTTTGACATATTTTATTCACGACTTTCCAGCAAATTAAATACACACTCTGCAAATATAGAGATAAGACATGTAGTAATAAAATATCGATTCCACAGGAAATGAGTGCACAGAAATTTGAAAAACTTCTTATTCTGTTTACGGAATATAGAATGGTAAATTTATTTTAATACAAAAATTTAAACCTTGTTAAATCTAATATACAAATGTTATCATTCTCTACTTGGTTTGCATGAAATATGTATTTTGACATAAAATTTTCACTTAATTCATAGCATGAACATCAATCAACAGAATTGTTATTGTCATAGTCGGTATTAGTAGCGTTTTGAACTCTCGCATTGGAAATTAATATCTTAGAGAATTCATGGATAAATTTTAAAAGATCATTTTTGAATTTCAACATACATTATTTACATTCTGTGATTAAGTAGCATAAATTCCGCATGCATTCATAGATCAGCTTAAGCATTTGTATTATTTCGAGTATGAGATTTTTCTGGATCTATAATCAAACGACATTCAGCGAGCTTTCAAGCCGAAATGTAATATTTCAAGTTTGGAAACACAAAAAAACACAGAGATGGAAAATCCGAAAACAAATCCAAGAGTTTTTCTATTTATGCCAAAAATTGTTTCACGGTTATAATTTATGATCGTAGAGTCTAAACTATAACTGTACGATTATTTTAGGTGGATAGAAAGTATTTTAATAAGATTTTCGTGCATTGGATCTAGATTTATTTTCTCGTTTACTCATGAATAGTAGTAAATTGAGCGTCGAAGTCGGATCTAGGGTCACTAACATGGTGGAACGAAGGATATCCTGCTCATTTGATGCTTGAGCGTCGAAGTCGGATCTAGGGTCACTAACATGGTGGAACGAAGGATATCCTGCTCATTTGATGCTTGTTGAATAAAAATAATAAAATTTGGGTCAAAAGTTTTAAAGATAAAATGAATTTTCAGACCCAGCTCTCGTTTTAATAAAAATATGTTTTTCATGTCTAGGCGGGCTTAACTTGCCGAGTTGACCAGACTATCTCCTAAATAAATGCTTCCGAACTATCGATTTTTCTATTCTATTGCATGAATATTTTATGTTTTTATTTGAGTCCTACATGTCTTATTTGTGCTAATCTTTGTGGATGTAGGGCAATCGACTAGGTAGATATATGTTAGGGTTTATTTAAATCCTTTACTGCATTCCTAGATCCTTGTGTATTTTAAGCAGTTGTATCTAATTTTCCCTATTTTACAAATGCATCTCCTAAAATAGCTTGTATGTGGATTTATAATGTTTGGTTTATTTTTTCGCATTTACTTACCGCCGCTTTTTGATGCATGTGCGATAATATAAAGCTAAAAGGAGAAAATTGGTCATTAAGCTACTATATATTTTATCACTAATTTTAAGTTTAAAAAGGAATTAATAATCCTTTCATCTGAACCCGAATCTTTGTAACGACGTATGAGTTTCCATTTGATTTTTAAAAACACCATGTTTTAAATTTTCGGCGGAGCATGAGACTAGTTGACGAGTCTTGTTATTGTTTTAGAGATTCGTGATCGAGTCTTTCGAAACTTATTTTGTAAAATTGGGTTTCAATTAAAACCTCTAGTTGTGTTTACATGCATTTATTTATTCTCTAATTCTCTTGATCGCTTTTTAGGTGTGAAGTAAAAGGAAAGAAATTTTATATTCCAAAAAATGGATTAAATCAAAAAAGACCTCTAAATTCAGGTCAAGTCATTGGCGCTTCCAGTTGGCGACTCCGCTGGAAATTTATTTCTTAAATGTTTCAAAAACAAAACTAAGAGACTTTAATGAGATTTCGGAAAACCTTTTTAACTTTAAAATTGGTGATCCTTTTAGGACATTCTAAAATTTGCTTTTAGTCTCCTCTCTCCTCATCTCTTTCTTTTGATTTGCATTGCTTAAGTTACCTTTATAAGTTCGACAAAAGCACCGCTTGTATTTCACTAGCTCACAAGAATGCCTATTGAGGGAGCCGCTCACAGTCTCCTACCATCTCTTCTCGTTTGCACCCATAGGAGAGAGAAAGAGAATACACCTTGTTGTGGGGGACAATATGTGATCTAAATAGACTAAGACAAGACCTTGCATATAGTAGCCTTAGCAAATTTCCTAAGGTTTCAAAATGCAAAAATTTAAAATGAATTTAGTTTCGACCTTTGTTATTCTTTATTAATGGTAAAGCGAGCCCTATTAGAGACGATTAAAGACTTTATACCACGTGTAGTCATAAGTTTGGAAGCTTTCGCTTCGCATCCTACATGAACTTTATTTGTGTGTGTTTCAATTTCTCAGTATAACACATTCACATTCAAAAATTTTAGTCTTATCATCCATTTGATTGACATCCTTTGTTTGTTTGTACTTAAATGTCCAAGCATTATCCTAACCACGTGTATCATTGCCCAAGTATCATTATATCATTCCTATGTTTGGAAGTCTAAAAACATGATCAATTTTAGATTTTGAGCTAATCAAAATTTTAGGGTTTTCGCAGGTCTGTTGTACCCGATTTTCTAAATTTCAGTTCTTTGGTTCATCTCGGGGTTCCTACCTACACAAATAGAATGTAGCAATATTAAGGAATTATATTCATCATTCAACCATTCCGAGACTCCTAAAACCCAAGTGCTCACAAAGAGTTTGATGGAATGCTGGTAAAAGCGTGTCGCGCTCGTGACTTCTGCATGTCACAAGTGCGATAAGTCTTTGCCAGTCGTGCTTGATTCTAGTGTTATCATGTGGGTGCATCACTGGCCAGTCACGGACACAAGAATTCTCTACCTACAAAAGGTTCCATTGTGTGAGCACATCTTAGGCTGGTCGCGGAAGCGAATACTTTCTGCCTAACAAAGTGTTCTCTCAAAGCAAGACACGAGCTTGCCTTCTAAATGTCATGGGCGCGGCACGCGTGAAACGGACCATTTGCTACTTTGCTCGCATATCACACGACGCGTGCCATTAATCTCACAAGTGCATCCGTTCTTGACCTCCTTAACCTATTTTTGTTCCATTTTCAACATCTTCCTTTGGAATAACTTAACTTAACACTTTAAGGTTAATTTTCTACAAAACAACATAAAATACATATAAAATTACCCTAAATGTATACATATTATATAAGTATAATATGAGTAAAAAATGATATTTTTTATACCATCGCCTAATGCATGCACAAAGTCACACACCAATATCTAATAAGGTCCAATAATATTTAATAAGTTTTAATCAGGCCTAATAAAATTCAATCAAATTTAATAAGATCTTAAGGACTAGCAAGGTTTAATTATGTTCAATAAAGTCTCATAAATTCAATTAGATTTAATAAATTCAGTTGAAGTGAATGAATCCTAAGAGTTTATTCACTTCAACTTATCAAATCTTATTTAAATAAGTTCTAGATCCAATAAATCCAGATAAGTTACAATAAGGCCTTATCAGGCCAATAAGGTCCATTAAGGTAGTAAAACCTAATAAGTGCCAATCAGCTCTAATCAGAATTAATAATCTCATCCCATCTAATAAATTTTAAGTAATAAATATTTAATCTTTTAATTGTTAATTTTAAAATAATTATGTAATATTAATATTTTATTATATAATATTGATATTTTATTATTATATTCTTTTACTTTTATTTATATTATTAGATGAAAATTTATTAATAATTTATATTACATTTTAATAAAAATTATTTATTTAATTATTTGTAAAATGATGAAGTTATTGTTGTATTGTTTTTTTAATGAATAAAATGATGCATAATATATTTAAAAGGTACATTTTGGATAAACTTATTAATATATCAAAATATTTAATATTTAATATAATAATAGAAATAATAATAAAAATATTAAAATGCATAATATATTAAAATAATATATTTAAGTGAATTTTGGATAAAAATGCATCACATATTAAAATAGTAATATAAAATTTTAATAATTTTAACATAATAATATAAATGATAATAAAAAATATAATAATAAAATAATAATATTAATATAATTATAATAATATTCATTATTAAAATAAATATTTTTATATTTATTATAAAATTAAATATTAATAAAAATATAATAATTTTTTGATAATATCTAACAAGGTCCAATAAAATTGGAGAAGGTCTAATCAAATTTAAAAAGGTTTCATAAATTAATTTAAATTTTAATAAGTTAAGATAAATTTAACTTAGATAAATTTAAACGTAATTATTAAAAAATATTTGAAGTTGGGATATAAACAATTAATTAAAATTTATTAAAAAACTAAATAAATAACCTCGCTTCAGAATTTACAAAATGAAGTGTGATGCAATCAATTGAAGCCCACACACCTATCCTGCATACCTCTTCAGTTTCTCTAGATGTTGATCTCACACAATATGAAGGCTCTTCCATAGGGGCGGGGCGGGGACGGTGAGGGGATGGGGAATGCCATACCATCCCTATCCCCACCATTATCGGGGAATCTCCATCTCCATCCTCGTGAGGGTGGCGGGAAAAAATTTGTTCCTATCCCCACCGGGTTCCTCATCCCCGTGGGGATCCCCATTCTCCATTTTAATATATTTTAAAATTAATTTTATAAGAAATAAAATAACGAATTTATTTTTTGGAGGATGAGATAGTGAGACGACATAAAATTTCTTAATTTCTTACCGTGTATTGTTTATATTTTTATTTTTATTTTTTTAGAAAAAGATATCTAATAATATAAAAATTATAATATACATTAATATATTAAAAATACAACTCCCCATGGGGATGAATTCCCATGGGTATTTAAACAGGGGCGGGGCGGGGACCTCTATACCACTCCGCTCTCCATCCCCGCTCATGGGAAAACTTTTCCCCCATCCCCATCCCCATTCCCCATGAATTCGGGGATTCTCCGTCCCCGTCAGGACGGGTCTCCACTGGGAATGGGGAATCCCCGCCCCGCGCTTATCCCTACTCTTCCACTACTGCTCCTTCTGCTACAATTACAACACCACCTCCTCCTACTCGAATGTTCACTAAATCTCAAACTGAGACTCTTAACTGTTGCCAGTTTTTTACCAATTTAGTGTCCTATAAATCTGAACCCACATGTTTTACCCAGGCATGCAAGATACCTTAACAATGCAGGATGAGTATAATGCTCTTCTTGAAAATGACATATGGATTTTAGTTCTTGCTCCCTCCTCTTACAATCAAATTAGATGTTCCACATCAAGCAGAATCTGTATGGAAAAATAGAGAGATATAAGGCCCCCCTTGTGGTTAAGGGATTTTATTAGTGCCCTGGTCTTGACTTTGGTGACACGTGTAGCCCTATTGTCAAGCCAACTTTCGAGTAATTCTATCTCTTTTTATGTTTTGGCTGGCCAGTTCTCCATATGAATGTTTCCAATGCCTTTCTACATGGCACTTTAGAGGAAAGAGTATTCATAGAGAAACCTTGAGGGTTTGTTAACCTATCTTTTTGGGATAATGTTTGTCTTTTCAAGAAGTCTTTTTATAGCCTGAAGCAAAATCCTCAAATATGAGTGTCTTACTGATGCTCTTTGCTCTTTTGGATTTTCTGGCTTCAAGTTTGACACATCCCTATATATTTTAAATATCAGTCATGACAAATTATATTGTTTGGGGATAATTATTTAAAAAAACTTGTGGTTTAGTTTGTTACAAATAAAATCCTGAAGTTTTATTTTTTTAATAATAAAATCTTCAGGTTTAGTTTATTACAAATAAATCCTGTGATTATATTTTCTTATAAGTAAGTACAAAATAATGACATGACTGCAGAGTTGGCAGAGTTTTATTTGCAAAATAGGTAAACCATAAGATTTTATCTGCGAAAGATGTAGACCACAGGGTTTTATTTGTAACAAACTAAACCACAAGATTTTATTTGTAAGAAAATTTAACCTCAGAGTTTCATTTGTAACAAACTAAACTACATGGTTTTATTTGCAAAAGAGGTTAACTACAAGGGTTTTTTTTTTTTTTTTTAATAATTATCCCTATTGTTTAATCTATG
>CAOJCR014961517.1:0-13226 GCA_948330485.1 Euphorbia neoarborescens
TTTAGGACCGCTAAAACAGTCCAACGAAGTGAATTTATTCTCCGATAATTGACTCACATTTAAATGCATGTTCCAAAACTAAAATATGAGCCAAATGATTTCTAAAAATAAATTTCACTACAACCCATCCGTAAAATTAGCCAAAAATATTTTTCAGACTATCGCGAGATTATCCTTCAGTCCAAAACGCCCGATTCGACAAGACGCGTCGAATTGGGTGCCCTCCTAATTACATGATCCCGAGCTATAGAGTCTTTTTATTCTTCACATGTCCATTTCAAGCATGTTGATGTGCTAAGTGTTTAATTTTCAAACAAATATTTTTGTTTGTATTCATGGATGATATCCCCCATTCCCCTTTTTAACAAATGTATCCCCATAGGATAGTCTGTTGTGAAGGGTTGTAAAAGTGTTTAATTTATTGCTCTTTATTCACTTTTGCTTGTGCGATCACATAAAATGAAAAGAATTAAAATCAATCTTAGGTTTTGCAAAGTTAAAATATTTCGTTATCAAATGTTGTCGATTTTCAAATAGTTTTCGAAAAAAGGATAAGTATGAGCTTTGTCCGAATCCGATCTCTGGATCACGGTTTTGGATTCGAGCTTAGGTTTTGAGTTCAACCGTGATTAAATTCCCGGTAGAGCTTAAAGCCGGGTGGCGACTCCAAACATCATTTTCTAGAAATTCAAGTTTGAATTTCTTTTCTAAAAAATTATTTTCTTTCAAAAATGTTTTATTTTAATAAAAACCTTAAGCACGCGTTTACACGCGCTTTTTGTTTGGAGAACCTTCCTCCGAAAGCCTCAAGTCCCTATTTGGGTTCGCCTTTTAGCAAGGGGTACTAGGAAAGGAATTCTCCATTAGCTTAGGGATCGTTTTCCTAATTCAAGAAATAAATTTTATTTTTGGCAAAAAGTCGCTGCGCTCACAGCTTGTCCTCAAGCAAAAAAATCAAAACTCAAAACCAAGCAACTAGTTTTCACCTGAAAACCCAACTAGGATTTAACTATATCAGCTCACCAATCCTAAACATGTAAAAGCAATTCATACAATAACAATAACTATCTGCAGACAACAAACATAAGTACTGTTGTTCCACATACTTAAACTAATCAAACGAAGGGAACTGTGATAATCTATGAAACTAGTTTAATTCTCCTCTCGGATATCACTCAATACGCTCATAATTGTCAAGGTAAGAATAAAACACTCTCAATCAAACAAAGAATGCATCACATAGCGAACTAACGGCAATCTCGATGCTGCCATTGACAATAAAGAGCAAAATCAGAGAACCTGTGGGCTTGTAACGTTCCGAGGTTGAGGTAAGGTATGGCGGAAGTCATTTTAGGTCTTACAACTCCTTAAATCATACTGTGAGCGCAACGACTTTTTATCAAAAATAAATTATTTAATTTAAGTCTTTTGGGGAAAGTGGATTTTTAAAGAGAAAATATTTTAAAGTGAAAATATTTCCCAAGCGAGTCGAAGTTTCCTTTCCTAGTACCCCTTCCCCCTCCCCCGCGCTAAGAGGCGGACCCAAATAGGGACTTAAGGCTGGAGGAGGATTTCCAAATAACATGTGCGTGTAAACACGTGCTTGGAGGTTTTAACAAGATAAAATAATTTTTTGAAGGGAAACAATTTTTAGAAAATAATTCAAACTTGAATCCTTGAAAAATGGTGTTTGGAGTCGCCACTTGGCTTTAGGCTCTACCGGGAATTTAATCACGGTTGAACTCAAAACCTAAGCTCGAATCCAAAACCATGATCTAGAGATCGGGTTTGGACAAGGCTCTTACTTATCCTTTTTTCGAAAACTATTTGAAAAATTGACAACATTTAATGACGAAATATTTTTACTTGCAAAGCTTAAGGTTGATTTTAGTTCTTTTTAATTTTATCTGATCGCACAAGCAAAAGCGAATAAATAAAGCAGTAAATTAAACACAGTTTACAAACCTTAAAAAAAAGGAATTGGGGGAAATATCCACGCATACATAACATGCAAGAATTGCTTAAAAATAAACATTTAGCACATCAACATCCATCATTAAACCGAATGACGTAATATCTCAGTGATTGCCAGGTATTTGCACGATGTCATTGAGAACCCAGGTAGTAGTTGTAGCTGGGATGGATCCCACAACTTAGCTATAAACTACTTTTTTAATTCTTCCCAGTTATCAATCGATCCGGGAGGAAACCCACATACCATTAATGAGTCGGCCCATCCAAAGATAGAGAAAACTTTTTACATATCAAGATATCATAAGCATTGGCATTATTCATGATACTCGTATATTTTTTGACATGTATTACAGGGTCCATTTTTCTACTATATTGAGGTAACACCGGGATTTTGAACTTTTTATCATGGTCAGCTTCTAAAATTGTTTTTGATAGTGGAAGGTCTCCTACTTCTACTATAGTAGCCTATAAAGATATAACTAACTCACTCAAGCTAGACTTGAGCCACTCAAAAAGAATATTTCCCCCTTCTCTAGAAATTAGACTGTCTGCCATGGTTGCTTGAGCCATTCTATCCAGCGGGGCCATACTTGGAGGTGTATAGCCCATGCCCTGAGTTGGGATAGGATAACTTACTTAAACTATTTGGTATCCCTGAAATGGCTAGTTGGAGATTGTCATTGCTAGGACATGCTGCTGTGAGCACCAAGATTTTTATCCCAAGACAATGATGAAACTAGCATTCGCAAATACTTTTTCTCATTTTGTTATTCACTTACATTGATTGAAAGAAAATTTGAGGACTCTGGCATCCGCATCATAAGACCTAAACCAAGTGTTTCTCGAGTATGTTTTAGGCCAAAAGTCACCATAGGCGTGTGGGCCTAAGCTCCAATCGGGACCAAGCCCATTCCTTAGGCCCACACACCTAGAAGTCCATAAGCCTCTCTTTTTGTGACCTAAAATAAATAAACCCAAAACTGATTTTTTGAAAAAAATAAATTATTTCAAATCTCATTTTTAAAACCAAATAAGATAAAATGAAAAAAAAAGAAAAAAAAGGAGAATGAGATAATAAGAGATAGGCTTTTGACTTCTTTGCACAAAAATAGAAGAAAGACAAAAGAGAAAGAGATTTGGTCTTTTGCTATTATGGGAGACCATCTTTTGGTCATTAAAAAGGACAAAAAATCTGATTAAAAAAAGGGGGGATTCACATAGGAAGCAGTCCAAAAAAACACAAGCAAAAATTAGTTTTCTTCTCTTTAAACTCATCCTCATTTCTCTTTCTTGAGGACTGATCCTTTGGGAGCTTGATGTTCTTCCTTCAACTCATGCATTCTACATCTTTTTCTACTTAGTTTGGAGCTTCACTTTTCTATTTTTTTATTTATTTCATTTAACCACATCACTAAAGCCAAAAACCATAAACACAAAGGCAAAAGCCTTTTTTTTTTAGAAGACTCCTAAAGAACTCAAACACATTAACTCCTTCAAACACTCAAAAATCTTAAACCATTTTCAAAATAAGGAACTTGAAACAATAAGTCTCTTTGCTTTGAAGTTTCAGTAGCAAATAAAACTCGAGGAAACACTTGGGTCAGAGTTCGAAAGCGGCGAAGCACCGGAGCAACTCAAGCATTTCCAAACATCAACCCCGTGGATATACTTCAGGGAGGTAAAGTCTAAGCCACACACTTATTTTTCTGCATGTTGTAATGTAAAAATCTCATCTTTTGCATGTTTTAGCTTTTGGTTGAAAAAATGTAAATTATTCCGGAGATATGGGAAAAACTCACTAAAGTGGCTTCCTTGGACTATATTTCTATTCCCTTACTATAATGGAGAAGTTGAGGACTGATTTCGAACTAAAATGGACCCAAACGGATAAAAAATGGAAAAAAGGGTTTACTTTGAACTTGTGTTTTTTTTTAGTTAATGCCTAAAAAATGTATTTTTTTGTGTTAAAATGAATTTTGGACAAACCCTTGTTGTGGGATTTTCATGGACTAAATCGAACAAAGAACTGGACTAAAACCGGAAAAAATGAAAAAGAAATGAAAAAAGATGAAGGGGGTCTGCTGCCCTTAGCGACAGAAGAGCGACAGATTTTTCCGTCTCTAAGTCCCTTTGGCAGCAACTCTTCTTCCACGATGTAGCGACCAAATTTTCGCCTGTCGCTAAATCCATCGCTAAAGTTGGAAAATCTTTTTCTAAGCTAGTTTCTTATTTTATTTAATTTTAATCTCTTTTTATCATTTTATGCATCAAATAGTTTAAAAAAATTATGATATTTCAATTTTGAATATTACATAACTTGTTTTATTTCACCATAAACCTTTTTTATTATTATTTATTGCACCTTTTTTTATCTCATTTATTATTTTTACTCACACAAAAAAATGTTTGTTATTTAAAAAAATCTTGAATAAAAATCCTAAGAATCATGCATTTTTATTTGTGTCTTTATTTAACTTGTCGTAATCCTGATGGGTGCCGATAAATTAGTGCGATAAATATTTGCATTTGAGACTTAGATTTAATTTCATGTTGTATGCGCTCACATCTAGAAAATCATACCGGAAAGCCGGGTTTAGGGCTGATAACACCACTCAATGAAGGGAATTGTTTTTTGGATTTCCGACTCACAAAATTTGCATGCTCCATAACTTAAATCGAGCTAAATGTATTTTGGAATAACGATCACCACGATCCCATACGAAAATGACAAAAAATGTTTTTGGGCCTTTATAAGACCATCTTTTGGCCCAAACCGTTCGAGCCAATAGACCACATTGGATCAAACAGGCCCCTAAATAAATGACCCCAAGCTGTCGTTTCTCCCCATTCTCTATGCACGTTGGTGCGAATCAGAGTGTAGCAACCAAGTCCCCGGCAACGGCGCCAAAAACTTGGTGCGACAATTTACAACTATATTTGTATAGTTAGATTCACATGCATATATCTTTAAATAAATTAGTCTAATCATGATTTAAATCACACATTTCCGCAAGCATACGGGTAGCACAAGTAGTATAAAATAGATTTTTAAGTCCGAGTATCGATCCCATGAGGAAGAAAGGATTGCAGTAGAATTATTGCACATAGTTTCTGTTTATGATAACTCAAAGTTAATTTTTGTGTTATTCTACACATACACTTGTTAATGATGCATCCCTCAAAATCAAGACACACTCAACTTCTTTTTTATAATTCTTCATTTCCATTAGAGGGCAAATTATATGTTAAAATATTTTCTGAATATCATTCTCATAAATTGACAAATTTCTATAACTATTCCTATGCATGTTAAGAAAACCATTCTTTGGTTATTTTAATGGCAAACATTAGTCTTTGGTCACGATAATCCAACCCTAATTCGTGTAACAAATTCAACCATAACGTAACGCATCATAGTCAAGATCACATTCATTTACACTTGAAGATTATGCATAGCAATGATGTTACATGTGCAATTAACACCAAAACCCAATTCAAATTCTACACATATTTGGTATGGTTAACTCTAAATACATGCTAAACGTTTAGGTTAAGAATTAAAATCAAGAAATAATTATACAAACTCAAATAATTCGAACATTATCCATTGATATAGATTGTTTAGAGAAAAATACTCATAAAGAGCATTCATGGTAATTAATCTTATAAAAACAATATGTATATTGGTCATCAATCAATTACACATCATTCCCTTGCAAAATTCTCACACATTCCAAGAAGATTAAAAACATAAATGGACATACAAAAGAAGTATAATTAACTTCATCCTTACAATAGAAAATCAGAAAAAGTAAAGAAGAAGAAGGAAGAATACAACTCTCTGATGGAATTTTATCCTCCTTGTAAGAGTTAGAAAATCCCTTAGTGATGAAGAGACTTCTCTCTTACTTGAGTTTCTTTTGAATTCATGCCTCTCCTCCCTTGGAATAGCTCTTCTTTCTATGTAGTGTAAGTGCAGAATTCTCTCTTCTTTTTTCTGAAGTTGATAGGGATTTATATGCTTCTAGGGTGGTTAAGAGTGTTTATGATTGGTTAGAATGTGATAGAATATGTGTTGATTGGTTTCAGAGGGATAAGCATCCATTTTGGTGCAAAAGTATTCAAATAGCCGTTGGAATTTGTAGTGACTGTTGTAAATAACTAATGATATCGGGCATGTCATGATCATGACTGAGGATCTTGCGATTGTGATGTCCTTTTGTCCCTGTCATCTGTATGAAAAGTTGATGTCGTGATCGCGACTCATGCATGTCGCGATCGCGACTACCGTCTGTGAGCTTTTTCTAACTTTGGCTTTTTGACTCGTTTATATCCACTTTTTGTATTACTCAACTCCAACGGGTCCAACATTCATGTTTCAGCACTTTAGTTACAAAAACCTGTAAAACACATGATTCTAACACAAAAACACATTAAATACCTCAAATATGCATAACATATACATACTTTTCATGCCAAATAAGTATGCTTTGCACTACTTATCAAATTCCCCCACACTTATCTTTTGCTTGTCCTCAAGTAAGGTCATACTTTCATCTATTCACTCATGTACTCTTTGATAGTACTCATATTCTCTTTAAACAAATGCATTAGAAAAATTCAATGGTCAATGGAATCATGCAATAATTAGTTTAGCAATGGAGCTTAGTTAAATAAGTCTTAGTATATTTTGCATATGTATAACACAAGAACGTTTTAGTTTATCAATTAAACATCTACTAATGACTTAAACTTGATGCACAACCCTATATACAAGATAGATAGATAGATAGACTTTTAGGATAAATTTTAGCACACATGCATTAAGTATCAAATCTCAAGGCATTTTTAGGTAACCTAGGTTTCTACACTCAAAGTAGTTGCATTTTATGCTCCATATTACTTCTCACCTTTTATCTCTTGTGTTACCTCTCTTGCCATATCTTTTTGAAAGAAATTTTTAAAGTTTTTATGCTTTTTTTTTGTTTATAATGGTTACATTTTATGCTCCATAGCACTCTCTCCTTTTGAAACATTTATTCCTCTTGCTTTTCTCTCAATTTGAACCCTCATCCTTTATTGATTAGAACTTGCATGTATTATGTCTTTAGTTTCCCTTAGTCTATTTATTCATCTAAATATAGTTTGTATTTCATAATCTAAGTATTCATAGGTGTTTAATTAAGTCTAATCTGTTCAATTTTGTATAACATATCAAATTATACTTTAACTAGTTGAATGTTAGTTTTAAGTGTTAACCAAGTATTGGATTCCAAAGATATTAAATTTAAACTAACAATGTGTAAAAAAAAGAAATAGAGCATAAACAAAGATCATGATTTAAAAAGATAAAAATAAAAGTTTGCTATAGAAATCAATTGATAATTTGTAAGATTTGGCATAAAAAGTTTGTATAATCATGCATAAAAATTTTAAATTTGGCTCATTTTTCTTAACCAAAATATTTTGTATATAACCCACACACTTAAATGACAAAATGTCCTCATTGTGTGGAGTAGATGAAAAGAAAGAATGTTGAATTGAAAATTTACAAAAAATAAGAAGAATATAGAAAAATAAAGATTAAAAACATACCTAAAATAAATAATGGCAAGGTGTAGAAAAGATCATGAGATTAACTTATCTGAATTGTCTTGAAGTGAAGTGTCAAGGTAAAGTTTACATTGTTGGCCTTTCACTTTAAATGATGTATTATCTTTTGGATTATGAAGTTCCAAAGCCCCATGAGATAATACATTGAGTACACTATTTTTGAATCGTTGTGAACACATGCTATGGCTTCTACCCATTTTGATACATAATCTACTAACACTAATATGTAATTTTTGCCTTGCGAAGTTGGGAATGGTCCCATGAATTCAATTCCCCATACATAAAAAATTTCTACCTCCAAGATACTAGATTGAGGCATTTCATCTTTCTTGCTTATATTGCCCATTGTTTGGCACCTATCACATCTTAGTACAAAAGTTTATGAATCTTTGAATATGGTAGGCCAAAAGAATACACTTTCTAAAATTTTAGTAGCGGTTCTGTTTGCACCATGATGAACACCATATGCACTAGAATGACAATGTGATAATGTGCTTTGAAAGTCATTCTCACTTACACAACGCCTAACTATACCATCAGCACATGTTTTGAATAAGTATGGCTCATCCCATATGTAATGTTTTACATCAGAATAGAATTTCTTTCATTATACATATGATAAATCTGGTGGTGTTATTTGAGATGCAAGATAGTTAGCGAAATCAGCATACCAAGGTGTAGAAAAATTTTCAATAAGCATTAACATTTCATCAGGAAATACTTCCTTAATTTCACTAGTTTCCCCTATTGGTATTTTTTCATCTTCCAATCTAGATAGATGATCGGCTACCATTTCTTCCATAAGTTCAAAAGCTGTCTGTTGTACGCCTCATCAATGATCCTCCTGCTCGAACATCTACTATGCTACGTCTTAATAGAGTCAAACCACTGGACAATGTTTATATCAAGATGATCTTAGGTAAACCATTGTGAGGAAATTTACGTAGCAAGTCTTTATACCTATCCCATGATTCAAATAAGGTTTCTTTGGTATTTTGGCAGAATGCAATTTCCTGAATTAATCCCGCGGTTTTAAATAAAGGGAAATATTTAGTTAAGAAGGCATGTGCTAAGTCTTCCCAAGTGGTTAATGGTTTAAGGGATAAGGAATGCAACCAAACTTTGTCTTTATCTTTTAGAGTAAAAGGGAACAACCTAAGTTTAATAGCATCTGGAAAAACACCATCACTTTTGAATGTATCATAGAATTTTGCTATATGTGCATTAGGGTCTTCTTCTACTAATCCATGAAAAGTTACATTATTTTGTAGAATTAATAGAAGGGCAGGTTTAATTTCGAAGTGTGGTACATCTATAGATGGTCTAACTACTCCATTTTTGAGTTCCTTCTAAATTTGGAGTTAACAATTTAGATAGTGTTGGAGTTTGAGGGTTACTCATTTTTGAACTTCCAGATTATTTCTTCAAAAGAAATCTTAAAAAGAATTAGAATAAACGAAAAATAAAATGTCTATAGAATAAAAACACATATATTACATATATATCATATTCATAAATCAGTAACTTTAACAATTTTTCTACTAAACACCCTTAATTTCTTCCCCGACAATGGCGCGAAAAACTTGGTGCGAATCCGAGTGTAGCAACCAATTCCCCGGCAATGGCGCCAAAAACTTGGTGCGACAAATGGTGACTATATTTGTATAGTTAGATTCACATGAATATATTGCTAAATAAATTAGTCTGATCATGAATTAAATCGCACATTTTCGCGAGTATGCAGGTCACACAAGTAGTATAAAATGGATTTTTAAGTTCGAGTATCGATCCCACGAGGAAGAAAGGATTGCAGTAGAATTATTGCACATAGTTTCTGTTTATGATAACTAAAAGTTGGTTTTTGTGTTATTCTACACATACTCTCGTTAATGACACATCCCTAAGAATCAAGACACACTCAACTTCTTTTTTACAATTCTTGATTTCCATTATAGGTCAAATTATATGTTAAAATATTTTCTGAATATCATTCTCATAAATTGAATGAATTTCTATAACTATTTCTATGCATGTTAAAACAACCATTTTTTGGTTATTTCAATGGAAAACATTAGACTTTTGACATGACAATCCAACCCTAATTCGTGCAACAAATTCAACCCTAACGTAATGCATCATAGTCAAGATCACATTCATTTACACTTGATGATTATGCATAGCAATGATGTTACAAGTGCAGTTAACACCGAAACCCAATTCAAATTCTACACATGTATGGTTAACTCTAAATACATGCTGAATGTTTAAATTAAGAATTAAAATCAAGAAATAATCATATAAATTCAAATAATTCCAATATTATCCATTGATATACATTTTTTAGAGAACAATACTCATAAAGAGCATTCATGGCAATTAATCTTATAAAAACAATATGTATATTGGTCAATCAATTACACATCATTCCCTTACGAAATTCTCACACATTCCAAGAAGATTAAAAAAATAAATGAACATACAAATGAAGTATAATTAACTTCATCCTTAAAACAGAAAATCAGAAAAAGTAAAGAGTAAGAAGGAAGAATACAACTCTCTAATGGAATTGTATCCTCCTTGTTAGAGTTAGAAAACCCCTTAGTGATGAAGAGCCTTCTCTCTTACTTGAGTTTCTTCTGAATTCGTGCCTCTCCTCATTTGGAATATCTCTTCTTTCTCTCTTCTTTCTATAGTGTAAGTGCAGAATTCTCTCTTCTTTTTTCTGAAGTTTGATGCGTATTTATAGGTTTCTAAGGTGGTTAAGAGTGTTTATGATTGGTTAGAATGTGATAGAATATGTGTTGATTAGTTTAGGAGCGGTAAGCATCCATTTTGATGCGAAAATTATTCAAATAGCTGTTGGAATTTTTAGCGACCATTGTAAATAACTGCTGATATTGGGCATGTCATGATCGTGACTAAGGATGTCATGATTGCGATGTCCTTTTGTCCCAGACATCTGCATGAAAAGATGATGTCGCGATTACGACTTATGCATGTCACGATCGCGACGACCATCTGTGAGCTTTCTCTAACTTTGGCTTTTTGACTTGTTTTTATCCACTTTTTGTTTTACTCGACTTTAGTCGTTCCAACATTCATGTTTAAGTACTTTAGTTATATGTTTAAGCACTTTAGTCATTCCAGCATTCATGTTTAAGAACTTTAGTCGTTCCAACATCCAAATTGCTCCATGTCATGCAATAACATGCCATACATCACCCACAATATGCCATGTCATGCAATGCCATGTCATACATCATCCAAATTGTGCCATGTCATGTAATTCCATGCCATACATCATCCATATTATGCCATGTCATGCAATGTCATGTCATATATCGTCCAAATTATGCCATGCCAAGCAATTCCATGTTATTTTTCACTAAAATGCCAAATCATGCAATGCCATGTCATACATAATCAAATTGCTATGTCATACACAATGCCATGCGATACACAATGTCATACCACGTATTTCCATGACTCACAAGATCTTGATAAGTTACCCTAACTTGTAATCTTCCAGTTTTAAGGAAGGTTCCATGGCGACTTTTGAACAAGGACTTCGTATCTTTCTCAGCATGCTTCATGATTTAGATTGGACCCGACTAAAGACTTTTGGGTTGAGGGATGTTAGCTTATGTCTTAACCTTTGTCTTTTACCTGAATTGTTAAAAGCTAGCATCAGGATGTAGGATCCAATAGATAACTTCTTCAGGGTCAGCAACACTGAACTGTGTCCAATATTTGAAGAATGTAGTTTAATCATTAGTGTACCCAACTCCCAACGAATATCTATCGTTGTTCCTGATGTCGTATATGGGCAATCAGAATAAATGGCTAAGGATTTCTTATTTCCAAGGGAAGAATTTCGGGCCTTTCTTTCGCTGATTCACGAAGGGTCATCCACTACAGGCATCGATTTGAAAAAGGTTTTAGAATGGTGTTCCCTCACCCCGCACACACACCCAATTGGCTATATATGGTGAGCATGATGATAATGCACCAATTATTGGGTCTTCCCTATAGTACTTATCCATTTCGACTAGCCTCCGTCATCCCTAAAATGGCCAAAGGGGCATCCCCCATAGCCCTTATCCTAGCCAAAACACTCATCTATCTGAATAAGTACTCAACAACCGAGAATCTACATATGGGTTCACACCTAGCTATCCTCCAAATATGGTTGTTGGAAAAATTTTCATTATCAAGACACCAAAATACCATTTCGCAAAGTACAAACCCCTTGCATTCAAAAGACGACCATTGCTCATACCAGGAACACCATATTTGAGCAAGGAAGATTGGCTCCACAAATTTTCTAGCTTAACCCATTCGGACAGCAGATGGATATGCCCTTGGTGGAAAATAACTGATGTACGAGTATCCATGTGGAATCTTGACATGAAGCTATTGGGACTTACGAGGCTTACCTTCTGTTCACCATCAAGACTGTGTAGACAGTGTGAGTTTCCATAATGGGTTCCAAACTTGGCTTTGCAGGTAGTAAAAGTCGAATACATAGAAACTTTGCTTGACATATTCATAAGGAGGTGGGCATCTGACTTACATTTTTGACGGCCTGATGACAACCCTTCAACGGTAGAACCGAACAAAAAATACAAGGCTTGGCTTGAAGGCATTAGAGCTTTACCAACTCCCAAAGAAAGAGCTAGCTTTACTTCTAATTTTGGGAAGTGATCATTGTATCTCTTTTTGAATATGTTTTAGGAAAGATTTATTCAACTTTGTTTCATGACTCCCCTTTTGTTCACATCTATGAAATGAGCAATTTGCAAAGATCATATGTTGTAGTTTCACGCACTTAGGCAAAACGAACCTCTATATTAACATTATGCCATATCATTATCTAAGTTCCAAAGAAATATCAAATGCCACATCATTAATCAAAAACAAATGCCATGTCAGCTGATGAGTGTGCAAAGTATGCATATTAGGTATACTAATAAGGTATAAATCATGTATATTTTGTGTTGTTTAATGTTTGTTTGTGTGTCATTTTTGTAGAAAATACTTATATTGCAAGGTTAAGGACACAAGATATGGAACAATACATCTTAAGATTATTTGGGAAGATTCGAGACAAACGGGATGAGAAACGGACAAAAGAGGAAAAGAGAAGGGAGAAATGGCATCCAATTGGTGCTTGAAAGTTCATCCATCAACTTTAGAGTAGATTTTAAGGTATCTAGAGGTAGAACTTGGGCATATATATTAGAACCAAAGTTGAATATAATTCTCCTATATTTCCAAAGAATATTTAATAACCTAATTCGGATATCAGACGAGAAAGTTATGGACAAAACAAGTAAAGGTGTATAGTGATGTCGATATTGCGAACTGGGTCAACAATCAAGGCCCAACTTCCAGGAAGGAATCAAGTTCGTGACTTCCTCTATCGTAATTGAGATCTGAAACTGTATGGAAATTATTTCTAATGGCTCTAACAAGAAACGAATATTGTTGTAACGCCCCGTATTTCTATATTGAGTCTTTTCGTGCTTTATTTCATCTCTTGCATGATTTAATTTGATTTTTATGAGAATTTAATATTTAATTATTTTAATTGCCATGTTTTTCCGTGCTTTAATTGTTCTTTGCATGATTAAATTAAT
>CAOJCR014961788.1:0-10262 GCA_948330485.1 Euphorbia neoarborescens
TTATGAACTCTTTAAAAAACTGTGACAAGACATACTTTTATCTAGATTTAGTTGGTAGAAAAAAAGGGAAACTAAAGCTATAGTACATGTTAAGTTGAATCAATAAAGGACGAGGGTATCATTTGAGAGAAAAACAAAGTACTTATATGTCAAAAGGGGAGAGTGGTATGGAGCATAAAATGCAACCACTAAAACTATAAAACATTTTATTTATTTCTTCAAAAGATATGCAAAAGAGAGGTGACAAAAGAGGTAAAAGAAGAGAAGTGATATGGAGCATAAAATGCAATCACTTTTGAGCTTTTGAAATCTAAGTACCTAAAAATGCCTTGAGATTTATACTAAATACATGGGAGCTAAAATTGTCCTAAAAAACTAGCATCTTATTTAGATATATAGTTATTTACCATGTTTTGAAGTAAGTAGTGAATATCAAACTAATAATCTAAGGAGACTTATGTTATACATATGCCAACTATACATAACTTCTTGAGTTACGTTTTAATGTTGAACTAAAAGTTGAAGGATTCCACTACACATTCTACTTTGTTCTTTAGTATATAATTAAAGGAAATCTACTGCATGAACAAGGGAAGCATGATTTGAAAACAAGATATAACTTTGCTTGAGGATAAGCAAAAGGTAATTGTGGGGGAATTTGATACAATGTGCAAAGCACATGTATTGAACATATAAAACAAGCTAAAATATGTGTATTCTGTGTATTTAACAAGTTTTTTTGTATTAGAATGTTTATTTTTCAGGTTTTTCAAGGCCCAATATTTTTTTAGGAAATTGATGAAGGATCGAGACAAACGGCTTGAATTATGGATCAAAGACAAAGATAATCACAAAAATAAGGGGCAAAGGACAGAATGGTTTCGCGATCGTGACTCCCATCCGTTGCAATCGCGACACAAGGCAACATGCAAATTTTAAAGAACAAGCAAGTTGTCGCGATCACGACCCCTATATCATGATCATGACCTGCTTGAAAATCAGACAGTTGGAGCAGCTGTCAACATGAAAATGGCCATTGTTCTCCCTTTATTTTCCCTCCAATTCAACCCTTATCCATTCCTAACCAATCCTAATGCATCTTATCCCTTTGAAACCAATTATAAACACTTACAACTACCCCAAAACTCTATAAATTCCCATCAAATGCAACTTTTTCTATAGAATTTTAGAGAGAGAATTCATTTAGAGAAGAAAAGGAGTTTTGGAGAGAGACGCTCTGTAGAGGATGAATTCATCAGCAAGGAGAAGACCATTAGGAGGAGTAAGAAGAAGCCCTTTTATTCAAAAGAAGCATCCTTCTTATGTGGAAAGGTTTATAACTCCATTAAGAGTTGTAACCCTTTCCATGGTATTTTCTGTATATTCTATTTTGCTATTTTGAATGATTGTTATCCATACTCTTATAATTGATGATTTCTTACAGGATATTCCCTAGGGTTATGACACACTTAATTAAGCAATCATTGCACATAATTCACGACTATTTTTATTGATTGATTTTAGAGTTGAAATGTAAGAGTTCTTCATTATGTACAAAGTGTTCTAAATATAACGTTCTTATGGATTTCCTTGTTATGATGTGTTATTCTTCATTTAATTCTTGACTTAAATGTTAAGGTACATATAATGAGTTAATCATCACTGAGTATGTATAGGATGAAGATGAGTTTTAATGTTACGATATTAATATTATGCATGTACACTTAAATGTATGAAAATGGCTTACAATGTTATGTGTTGTACTAATCAAAAGGCATTTAATGTTGTATATTTGATTTGCGCATGAATTTGGTTAGAGTTAATCATACCTAACCTTATGTTTAAGTCACCATAATAATCAAAAGGTGATCTTTATCCGTGCATATGAATAACATGTGGTAACAAGGGAGTTATTAGTGTTTTGTATAGAAAATCTAAATGTTCAAATGGTTCTTAACAAGAAATGGATGATTTGGATAATACTTCTATGTGTTTTTGATATGTTGTTGGATTCACAACAAAACAACCACTATTAGATTACCATAAAAACAAAATAAGTGTATTAAAACTACTGCATACATATTTCCTCGTAGGATCGATACTCGGACTTAAAAAATCCATTTTATACTACTTGTGTGACTCGTATACTTGCGGTATTGTGTGAATTTATGTTAATAAGACCAACTTTGATGTGGGTATATACATGATGAACCAAACCAGTACCTTAAACGTAGAAAATTCGCACCATCAATCGAATGGGCAAAACTTTTTTTGTTTAAAAAATGATCAATTGAATGATAAAAATATATAGCATGTTTTGTTTACTCATAGACTATGTTATCTTAAGTATAATTCCATGTTTACCTTGATTCCTTGGAGTCCCGAGTAAAACAATTTGTTGGTACAGTTCTTTGTAGTTCTGAACAACTTTTTCATCTTTGCTACGATTCCTTGTAGTTCTGAGTAAAATATCTTGTTGATATAGTTCCCTATAGTTCTGAGCAGTTTTCTATCTTTACTACAGTTCCCTGTAGTCCTGAGTAAAACTTTTTGTTGCTACAATTCCCTGTTGTTCTGACAACATTCCATCTTTACCACGGTTATGTCATTAATCCCATATTCTTGACATCTAGATTTCCCTTGAAAGTTTGTGTTGTCAATCCTATAATCTTGATGTCTATATTTCCCTTTTAATGTCTAGGATGTAAGTTCCATATTCTAATGCATAGATTTCTCTTATATGTCTACGTCGTCAACCCCATATGCTGATTGTCTAGATTTTCCTTGAATGTCTAGGATGTCAGTTTCATATTCTGGCACATATATTTCTCTTGAATGTCTATATCATCAATCCTCTATTCTTGATGTCTAGATTTCCCTTGAATGTCTAGAATATCAGTCTCATATTTTGACACATAGATTTCTCTTGAATATCTATATCGTAAATGATATTGTCTATATATGGGCTAGATCTGTCTAAAATTCTCATAGATAACGAGTTTAGTTTGCATGGTAGGCCGAGTCTGTATCATAGACAATGAAGTCCTATATGAGAATGCATTCTCAAAAGACACAAGTTTGGTCCTTATGGTAGGCCGATTCTGTATCACAGACAATGAAGTCTTACATGAGGTGTATTCTCAAAATACACGAGTTCAATATACATAGCATGTTGAGTCTATATAAACTATCACAGACAATGAAGTACTATATAAGGTATGTTCTCAAAATTTATAGGTTTGATCAACATCGAAGGCTGGGTCTATGTAAAATATTATAGACAATAAAGTCCTACATGAGGTACTTTTCAAAATGTGTGAGTTCGATCTACATAGAAGGTCAATATGTGTAAATGATCACAGACAATGAAGTCCTACATGAGGTGCGTTCTCAAAATATGCAAGTTCAATCTACATGGCAGGATAGGTCTTTGTAAACTATCATAGACAATGAAGTCCTGCATAAGGTGCATTCTAAAAATACACGAGTTAGATCTACATAGCAGGCCAGGTCTGTGTAAATTATCATGGATAATAAAGTCCTATATAAGGGGCAATCTCAAAATACGGGAGTTTGGTCTACATGGCAGGCCGGGTCTGTGTAAATTATCGTAGACAATGAAGTCCTACATGAGGTGCATTCTCAAAATACTTGAGTTCAATCTATATGGCAGGCCGTGTCTGTGTAAACCATTACAAATAATAAAGTCCTACAAGTGGTGCATTCTAAAAATATGTCAATGTGATCTACATAGTAGGCCGAGTCTATGTAAACTATCATAGACAATGAAGTTCTATATGAGATGCATTCTCAAAATATATGCGTTCAATCTACATGGCAGGCTAGGTCCCTGTAAACTATCACAGACAATGAAGCCCTACATGAGGTGCATTCTCAAAATATATGAGTTTTATCTACATTATAGGTCGGGTGTATGTAAACTTTTGCAGACAAGAAAGCCCTACATAAGGTGCATTCTCAAAATATGCTAGTTAAGTTTACATGGCAGGCTAGGTCTGGGTTTAAAGGCAAGAAAGTCCTAAATGCAATGTTATTTCATTTTAAGGCATGCTAAGTCACACGCTTTTATAATTAATCGAGGGCTAAAAATTTTTGTTTTCACAAATTCAATTAAGTGATAAAAGTATAACATTGCAATAAATTGCCTATGTTTGAAGTCCAGTACAAGGCGTATAAAGATCTCAAATAAATCATTCATATTTTTAGTGTCAAATGAAGGGGAAAAAAATTTTGTTTCTAAAATATTTGATTGACTGATAAAAACATCATCACTGCTAGGAGGTTACAATCTAGGGGTACATGTTTTCACGAATTTCTTTATGAGATATATTTTTGTGTTTTTCGTGAAGTGTTTTTTTAGAAAAACTCTGTGTTTTTAGAAAGATTTCAGGTTCTCAAGATTAGTACTAACGGTCCATGGAAAATGCTACCTTGAGATAATGATGGTCCAAGATTTTGCAGCTCAAGGAACTTTTCTAAGTAAATCACGTTTCAAGCTAGCATAAAACCCACGAAGTTCATTTTTCCTCAATAAGAGGTTCCCAACATATCAATGTTCCACGATTCCACTGTAAGGTAAGTATTCCCCATGCTCACTATTATGTTCCAACATTCATGGAAATGAATCTAGTCACATGAGGGGCAACTTTGAGTACGAGATTCATCCTGGGTTTATGATGAACTGGTATTTGCCAACCTATTTGCATGCATATGTGTTCATCCGGATTGTTCAAGTTAGAAGCTCCAAAAATAATATATCCACATAAAATTTTTCAAAATCCAAGTTTAAAAAACTTATTTAATAGCTGGACCATGTTAAAATAATAGCTTCTGTCGGGCTAAATCCCAAAATTCAGAGTCAAAATAATTTTTATTGGCTTAAATTGAGATTATTTTCTATCTGGAATCAATTTGTCATAAGGTTATTCATCACTTTAACTATTTCTTCCTTTATGATTTAAATCTGTTGAAAACTTTATTCATTAATTGTTTGAATATCTAGATATATTAGTATAATGGTTGAATTGTTTTCTTGTTCTAACTGCTGTCTCTTTTAGTCTCATACTTTTTATATGGCATGTTGGCTAGTCAGTGAACCATGTAGTTTAATCAGTGTGAATGCGATTCATAGCATTTTTATTTG
Source organism: Euphorbia neoarborescens (assembly GCA_948330485.1). NCBI lineage: Eukaryota > Viridiplantae > Streptophyta > Magnoliopsida > Malpighiales > Euphorbiaceae > Euphorbia > Euphorbia neoarborescens. Next base: position 5,165 of record CAOJCR014961788.1, read on the forward strand.
TTTTATCCCGCATATACTGAATTTCTCAATGTTTCAGTCAAACCGATTTTCACTCATATTCAACAACTAAATTGGCTTGTATTTGATCTACATAGATATATTCTTGAGTTGGTGTTTTTCTAAATACATAAGCCCATACATTATCTAGTTTCATTTATTTTATCCATTGGTTTCTTATTATTCAATGTATGTTGTTGTTCATCATGTTTCATGGCCTTTGATTATATTATTATAGATCTTTTGCTGTCCATTAGTGTTAATAAGGTATGGGGCGAGTTTCTTTGTTTATAGTCATCTATTTTTCCATCATTTAAATGTTTTCTAGTCATGTTATTTGTTATTTTTCCATAAGCATGCAGTTCCCTTCCATCCAAAATCAATTGGCGTTGGTATTTGATGGCAGAATCGATTACTTGCTTCAATACATATTTTTAAAGTATTAATTAGTTCTCAAAATTGCATTGAAAAGGAATAATGTGGCTTTTTTAAATTTATTTTTATTTGTATTTTTATGTACGATTGTGTTGACACGAATTAAATTTCGTTAATAATTCGTATATGCATCTAGAGAACAGTGCAATGAAGGAAACTTAAGTCTCCAGATCACCGACTCAATATTGTACATAACGCTTGTAATTTGAGCTAAATAGTGTGTTCCAAATAAAAATCTGATTTGCCATGTTTCTACCTTATGTGAAGGTACAGTTCCAAAATTGAATGAATTTTCAAATTGTCATATTTGTAGGTGATTAATTATTTTCTATTTTGCAGGATTTAATTAAGTCATATATTGCGTTTTTTTGTTTAATTTAATTTAATTAATTGTCCTTGCATATAGATATCCTCGATCCCAATTTTTACAAATGTACCCCTTAGTATAGCTTGTGTGAAAAGGTTGTAAACTGTGTTTATTTTTTTTCGCATTTATTTATTTATGCATGCACATTCACATAAAAATAACAAAAGAAAACTTGCCATTTGGCTGCTTTTGTACATTTTATTTATTTTATTCACCAATATAAAGTTAAAGGAAAAGGGTTAATAAGTTCTCGTTCATACCTGAATATCTGGTATGTGCTGTTGGATTCCTACTCGGATTTGAGTAATGCCGTTATTCAATTGCTGGTAGAGCTTAAAACTAGGTGGCGACTCCAGTCATTGTTTTAAGGGATTCATGTTCGATTCTTTTAAACATGTTTTTGCATTTTCAAAAATGTTTTCAATAAATTTTCCTAAGCCCGCGCTCTCACGCTTTTAGTCCATCCGCTCACAACCATGCTATTCATATAGTAATCATCAATTTGTCATGCCATAATCATCACATGCAATACTTTAATCATCAATGTTCCATGCGATAAACATGACTTGAAATACATTTATCATTAATTTGCCATGCCATAAACATTACATGCCATATAATTCATCAACAATTTGGCATTCCATAAATATTGCATAGAAAGCATTATAGACATACCATTAGTATGGTAATCATCAATTTATCATGCCATAAACGTGACATACAATATATTCATGTAGTTATCGTCAATTTGTCATGCCATAAACAATACATGCAACTACATTCATATAGCAGTCATCCATATAACATAAGCATGACATATGAAATGCTAATCATATGCTATAAACATTATTCCATGTGACAATACCACGAATGTGATGTATGAGCATCATATGTCGTGCTTACAATTCATAATCTGACTATTTATACAGTAATTGTATAATTAACATGTAAGGAACTATTAACATAGTAAACATAGCTACATGATGCGTGATTCATATGGCATTCATAACATACTATTCATATAGTAAGAATATCGTAATAGGCACCATTTTGATGGAACTACATTTACATATTTGCAATGGTGACAGTATGAGATCTGAATCTTATCTTACATGGAAGTAGTAAAAGCGTTGTGATGACATCCATATGTTATTCTGAAATGTTGTGTTATGACTAACAAAATATTTATGGTTTGAGAATCATTTGAACAATGGAGCAGCCTATGCTTTAAAATAATTCATATTGGATCATCATGCATACATGTCACCACACGCCTGACAAATTGGTTTTCCCAGAAAGATGTCTGACAAAAATTGTATTATCGAATTAAATGAGGCCACCAACAAACATTAAGTCCCCACTAAGCAAGATATTTTTTTTTATCAAACAAATAGTTTCTTCACGAACGAGTATGTTAGGAGAGTGGTCACTGGGGTGGTATATTCTATTAACAATGAGAATACGATTACAGAAGGTAAGGGGGAGAGTGAAGTTATTCTACCCTTGGAGGAAGCTATATTGACTATAAAGGTCTAAGAATCTGAGATAGAGAGTAGACTGCAGGATCAAATAGATGAACAAATAAGAGCAATACAAAATTCATAATGGACAAGGTGATGAACTTATTGCATGTGATAGAGCTGAGTTATGCTAAGACAAAGAAGTTGGTAGCAAGAGGATATGGGAGGTTCTCTTCGGTCTTCTATATGATGATGTTCCAAATATACAGAGGGAAGGGTTGTCCCGCCTCCCACATTAACTAGTTCGTGACTGTTTTAACTATGATAGGCCTGAATTAAAGTCAATGTTCCCTCTTGTTCCCCACTACTCTTGAAGGGGAAGCTACCAGCTGGTATAACTAGCAAACTGATGCAGCGAAGAGAGACTTGCATGCCTTGTGTGAGGAATTTGTGAGAAACTATGCTTACAATAATGTGGAGTTCAATAGCACATTGCAAAATTTAAAGGCATTAAGATAGATATCAAGAGAACTCTTTCAATTCTATTATAAGATATAGATCAAGCTGATGAATGGATTAATGGTGAAGCTAAATGTGCCAGAGCTGATGGTGAAGATGGTTGATGGCAATCTAGAAGCTTACAAGAAGGAGTTGAAATATAGAACGTTTCTTGCATTTATTGAGGTGCTGGAGATGGCCAAGAGGGTCAAGAAATATGAGATTCTGAATCCTTAGAACTCAAGGTCTTTCACTATTAAAAGTAGAGCTAGTTTTGGGCACAAGCCATTGGGTTTGGGTGTTCTAGGAACTTCCTCTTCTTCTGTTAAGGAGCTTAACACGAGAGCTGATGTGGAAACCATTGAAAACTCAGCTACAAGTCAAACAAGAGAACCATTTATGAGTACATGGGAGGAATCATTGAACAGGATATTTATTAAGTGTTGCTCAGTAGGGATACTTAGATATGTTATGTCCTACAAACAGCCTACAGCAGAAGAAACGACTAGGTTTTGCATGTATCATGTTTCAAATACTAATAAAACCAATGAGGGCTTTTCTTTATTCAGTGCAATCCAAAAGCTAGCAGTAGAAGGGAAGTTGGTAAAGCCTGTACTGACAAAGCAAACACATAAAATAATCCTTTATCACAGTTTAATGAGGGGTGAGCATGGTACAATCAGGTGTACTATCAAATTTTGTGTTTGAGTACATTTTTATGGCTAATATGGTGATTAGCGAATGTGAGGCTATAATGATAATTGAAGAAGGCTATGAGGCCGATGATGAGTAGGAAAATGTCGCACTTGTTGCCAAAATAAAAACAAAAATTCCATACTACCTAGACGATATTAATGTTGGGGATGTGGAAGATGAATTTGCTATGTTTGAGAAGCAACCAAAGTATCCTTCATCCTCAAGATTGGTCAACACTATTAAGCCACAAGAAGAAGCTAAAAGAGAAACTATTGATGGAATGATAATTAATTCTTAGAAAATGTTGGATGTAGCATTAAGGAGGTGGAACAAGCTCAAGAATGCATGGCAAATATCAGCCCCAATGAAGCTGTCCTTGAAAATATCAAAGGGAAAGTTACATAGGTGTTGTAAGCTTTTGAGGAAGGATGGAATTGAACATATGATAAAAAAGAATAAGACCTTCTGCCTGTGAAGGAGAATAATACTTATGTAATAAGATAAAACTACAATTTTAAATCTGAAAAATTTGGATGATGAGGCTATAAATAATATGAAATCCAAGTTTGCTTACGCATATGTTGTCTTTCAATAGATGATAACCCTAAAAAGGTATATATCTCATAAGATCTAACTCCCCAAGAGGAAGCTAACAACAAGCAAGTATTGAAAGACCATTTTAAAGCCTTCGCTTGGTCCTACAACGATATGCCTAGTGTCGATCATTACATAGCAAAACATAGAATCTCAGCATACCCCAAGTTCATTTTTAGATAAAGGGAAATGTTATCTACATGAACCCCGAGATCATTTCTCCAGCCAAGGACCATTGTGAGCGGCAGCGACCGTTTTGGGAAAATGAAAGATTTTTGAAAGGAAACAAAAAAAAAGGTTTAGTCGGAAAACCGAGATAAAGGAAACGGTTCCTAAGCGAGTGGAATTTCTCTTCTTACTTGCTCCCCACATAAAGATGTGGACCCAAATATGGGACTTAGAGCGTTTTTGGAAGGGAATTCCAAACGACATGTGCGTGTGAACGTGTGCTTAGGGTTTTTCAATAAAAGAATCGATACCAAAGTAGAAATCGACGCTTTTAAAATAAAAAGAGAAAAAGTTGTTTTATGAAAAGAAATTCAAACTCGAATTTCTAGAAAACACTTTTGGGGTCGCCACCCGGTTCTAAGCTCGTACCGGGAAAAGTTTCACGATATAACTCAGACTCGAGCATCGAATCCAAAATCGTGATCCAGAGATCGGGGTTCGGACAAGACATCTACTTATCCTTTTTAGAAAACGATTTTTTAGAAGTCGACAATCTTTGAGAAATCGAAACGAGATTATTTGCGCTTAGATTGATTTTAGTTTTATTAAGTTTAGGTGATCATCATACAAAAGCGAGTAAAACATACACAAGCGGAAAGATAAACAAAGCTTATAAAAAGATACAACCGGAACCTAAGCGGTACATTGGTTCGGGGAAGGGATAAAAACTATTCATATATATATACATGAGTATACATACATACATACATAATGCGGGAAAATAAACATGTGAACATGCCTCATAACAAAGAATGGGATAGATAGATAAGCGGGAACATGCTATAGAGGGGGAAACATACATAAATTTATTTTGGCTCGTTTT
>CAOJCR014964682.1:0-10693 GCA_948330485.1 Euphorbia neoarborescens
TAAATAAATTAAATATGCATAAACATATAATTAACTATATTATTTTATACACATTGAAATTAAACTAATTAAAATGTGTAACGGACCGATTCAATTAAATTAAACCTGCTAAACTTAAAATTTGACCATACCAAACCAACCGAAAATCACCCGGGACCCGAAGCCCCATCGGCCGACCGGGCTGCCACGCTATCGGTGGGCAACAGCTGTCGACGGACAGCAGCCCATCGGCTGGTACCGTGCGCAGCAGCGACGATGGCTGCCGCCGGCCAGCTGCTACGCTGTTACCGATTGTGGCTGTACTGCTGCTGCAGCCTGGGACCTAATGTTTATGATTAACAATCAATGGAATCTCTATTTATTATCTAGCACAAGAAATGATCAAATAGATTATTGCCTTTATTATATAACACTTAATTTATATAATACAAAGTAAGAAGCTAAATGTACAAAATACAAAAGAATTTATGTCTACGGACTAGGGCACACCAACATGGTTTTTGCTGTTAAAGGCTGGGAGAGGTTGGCAAAGGAGGAGAGGTTATGGGTTGGAGTTAGTGATGGTGACAAGGTTGTGGTTTTAGGGAGTTTGGCGATGAAAGGTTGAAGGGAGAGTGGCAGGTGTAAGTTAGTGTGATGGGTGTGGAGGGAAGATGACGACAAGGATGAGGGGTGACTGATGTGGGGGTCAGTGATGGTTGCGAACAGGGTGGTGATAGGTGTCTGTGGGATTTTAGCGAGTAGAGAAGAGGATAAAGAAAGGATCGGTGGATCTAAGAAGGGGTGCAGTGGTAGGGGATGGCGATGGTGACAGGTTGACTAGTGGCAGTGAGAAAAGAGGGGTAGCAATGACATGGAGGAGCGGCGGTGGCTGTAGTTATGAGGTTAGGTTATGGGATTGTGGGAGATAAAATTAGGGGAGAGGAGTGTTTTGGGTTGTGGTTGATTAGTGATTAGGGTAAATAGGTTAGGGTAATTGGGTTTTAGGTTGAATTTGTGGCCCGCCAACTCAATTCCCTCTTTAAAATTGTCTACCTCTTCATCACTTAAGCCCATCTTCCTTTAAAATTCCTCATTTGTCCATGAATTAGCCCAAAACTCCATTGATGTACTACCCAAGCCTGTCACATCAGAAATCAAACTGAAAATAAGTCCAATGAGGAAGATGATCAACATTTATTAAAATAAAACATAAAACATAAAACAAAAGAAAACAAAGTGAAACTGAAAGTTTAGCCTGGGGCCAGGCTAAATTCGGGTTGCCTCCCTAGAGCGCCTCTCTTTAATGTCTTCGGCTAGACACCTCCACGTGCTCTTATCCCTCATCCGGGACCTGTAACCCCAACTTTTCTCCTTGTTCAACAGGCTCATTCTCGTAGTACGGCTTCAAGCGATGGCCATTGACCTTTTGCACTTGCCCATCTTTCAAACTTTGAATCTCTACCGTGCTGTGATAAAAAAAACGAGTAACCAAAAACGGACTAATCCACCGGGATTTCAGCTTTCCCGGGAATAACCTCAAATGAGAGTGAAATAATAAAACCTTTTGTCCGATTCAAAATTGCTTGCAATTGATCATTTCATCATGGAACTTCTTCGTTCTCTCCTTATAAATTTTTGAGCTCTCATAGGCCTCATTTCTCTGCTCTTCTAATTCCTGCAACTAAAGCTTCCTAAACTGACTTCCATCATTAAAACTCAGATTGCACATCTTGATTGCCCAAAAGGCTCGGTGCACGAGCTCCTCCGGTAAGTGATAGGCCTTCCCATATACCAATCGATATGGTGTCATCCCTATTGGCATTTTGTACACTGTCCTGTATGCCCATAACGCATTGTAAAGTTTGGTGCTCCAATCCTTTTGGGAGAAATTGACCGTCTTTTCCAGAATGGACTTCAATTCTCTATTCAATATTTCTGCCTGCCCATTCATTTGGGGATGATAAGTCGTGGAAAGCCAATGGTACACCCCATATTTCTTCAACAAATTGGACATTATTATGTTGCAGAAATGAGTCCCTCTGTCACTTATAAGTACCCTTGGTGTTCCAAACCTGCAAAAAATATTTGTTTTCACAAACTTAACCACTGTTAGCGCATCAAACTTAACCGCTGTTAGTGCATCATCAGCACGTGTTGCTCGTGCTTCCACCCATTTGGATATATAATCAACTGCAAGCAAAATATAAAAATTTCCAAAAGAATTGGGGAACGGTCCCATGAAATCAATTCCCCACACGTCGAAAATCTCATATGGTAAGACTGACATTAAGGGCATCTGATCTCGACGTCCCAAATTTCCAATTTTCTGACAATTATCACATGACTTACAGAACATGTAGGAATCTCTGAACAATCTAGGCCAATACAACCCGCACTCCAGAATTTTTTAGGCTGTTCATTTTGGGCCAAAATGGCCACCACTTGCTTCGGTGTGGCAAAATTGCAGGACTGATTCTTTTTCGTTATCCGAAACACACCTTCTAATTACCTAATTCAAGAAGTGTTTTAATAAATACGGATCATCCTAAATGTACTATTTTGTATCCGACCTCAATTTATCCTTCTCATGTCTTGTTAAATCTTCTGATATCACACCTGTAGCCAAGAAATTTACCAAATCAGCATACCTGGGACTTAAAACACTTACTCTAAACAAATATTCATCCAGGAATTCATCCGAAATTACATAAGCATCGTAATTCAGATGTATGCAACTCAGATGGTCAGCAACCAAGTTCTCGAACCCCTTCTTATCCTTAATTTCTACGTCAAACTCCTTGAGCAATAAGATCCATTGCATCAACCATGGCTTTGATTCCTTCTTCTGAATTAGGTACCTCAAAGCTGTATGATCAGAAAAAATAACAACTTTAGTTCCTAGCAAATACGAACGAAATTTTTTTAATGCAAAGACAACCGCCAGCAATTCCTTTTCAGTAGTTGAGGCCCCAACAGCAAAATTACTGGCATCGCACATTATCTCAAATGGGTATCTCCAATCGGGTGGTTGAACAATGGGGGCTGAAACTAACTTCTCCTTCAACAAATCAAATGCTTCCTAGCATTGCTCATTGAATTCAAACTTCACATCCGTCTGAAGCAATCTACATAATGGTTGAGCCATTTTTGAGAAATCCTTTATGAATCTACAGTAGAAACCTGCATGGCCAAGAAAGGAACAAATCTCCCGTACATTTATGGGGTAAGGCAAGGATTGTATCACATCAATTTTAGACTTGTAAACCTCTATTCCTTTCAAAGAATCAATGTGAGCTAGAATTATAGCTTGATAAACCATAAAATGACATTTTTCGTAATTGAAAACAAGGTTAGATTCTAAGCATCTTTTCAAAAAAATTTCTAGGTTAGATAAGCATTGATCAAAAGAGTTCTCCATAAACCGTAAAGTCATCCATAAATACCACAATAATCTTCTCTACCTATTTGGAGAATATGCTGATGATACAATGCTGACATGTTACCGGCGCATTGCAAAGGCCAAAAGGCATCCTCCGGTTAGCGAATGTGCCAAAAGGATAGGTGAATGTCATTTTTTCCTACTCTTCTGGAGCCACTAGAATCTGATCGAATCCTGTATATCCATCTAGGCAGCAATAGAACGATTTTCCAGCTAACCTTTCCAACATCTAATCGATAAAGGGAAGCGAAAAATGGTCTTTCCAGGTCGCAACATTTAGCTTTAGGTAATCGATGGACACTCTCCATCCGTTCTGAACTCTTGTAGAAACTAATTCAAGTTTCTCATTCTCACTCACCATAATTCCTATCTTCTTTGGCACTACCTGAACCAGGCTGACCCAATTGCTATCCGAAATTGGAAAAATTACCCTAACATCCAACATCTTCTGAATCTCCTTCTTCACCACCTCCATCATTGGCGGGTTCAAACGCCTTTGAGCTTCTCTTCGAGGCTTGTCTTCAGGCTCCAAATGGATCCTATACATACATGTAGTAGGGTTGATTCCCTTAATGTCAGCTAAGGTCCACCCAATTGCTCCCTTATAGTTCCGTAAAGCCTCAATTAATAGCTCCTCTTTGATAGGTTTCAACTTGCATGAAATAATCACAAGAAGGGTGTTATTATCTCCCAAAAATGAATATTTCAAATGCTTAGACAGCTCCTTCAGTTTAAGTTTCGGGGCCTACAACACAAAAGGTAACATACAAAAGTTAGTTTCTGAAATTGATTTAAATTCGGGGCTCCCAAATTTAAGTTTAGGGGCTGTCAATTCTTGTAAAATCTCCTCCTCTTCACTATCAAGCTCTTCTCCTTCTGTTTCTTCTAATCCAATGTTGTTCTCTAAGATCACCCGCAATTTGTCATCCTTATTCCTTTCAAAAATATGTTGGGTAAATGGTTCTAAAATGTCTAATCCACAAACAGAATACACTTCGTTAGGGTACCTCATTGCATCATAACCATCAAATTGAATGAACTTACCATCAAATTCCATGGTTAATATCCCTTTATGCACATCAATTTTTGTATGGGCTGTTGTTAGGAACGCTCTTCCCAATAAAATTTCTGAGGCTTCCGCAAAAACATCATCCTCTATGTCAATAATGTAGAAGTCAGCCGGAAAAATGAGATTGTTAACCTGCACTAATACATTCTCCAACAAACCTTAAGGATACATAACGGAACGGTTAGCAAGTTGTATAACAACACTGTTTCTTCAAGAGGTCTAGCACTTAAAGAGGAATATATAGATTTGGGTATTACGTTAATTGAAGCTCCAAAATCACATGTTGCCCTTTTTATGTTCGTGTTTTCAATTTGACAAGGAATCAAAAACATACCTCTATCCTTGTATTTAGAAGGCATTTTTCTTTGAATTATAGCATAAACATTTTCACCCATCATTATTTTTTCATACCTAACCCATTTGGGTTTATTTGCACATAATTCCTTAAGAAATTTTGCATACCTGGGTATTTATTTTATGGCATCAAGTAAGGGTACGTTCACCTCCACCTTGCAAAATGTCTCGAAGATATCTTTATCTTCCCTTTCTTTTTTCGATTTGGCCAAACGATCCAGGAATGGAGGCTCAATTACAAGTTGCTTTGGTGAATCTTTTTGATCTCCAGCCCGTGGATCAGCTACTGATATCGGATCTTCTTCTTCAGTTGATTTATTCTCCTTGGGGGCTATCTTCTCGACTTCTTTAGCCTGGGATAGGGGTAACTCCTTCCCACTTCTCAATATAATTGCACTCATGTTCGATCTTTGGTTTGCTTTCGTTTGCGAAGGTAGCTTCCCATGTGACTAGAGGGCACCAAAAGTTGTCGCAATCTGACTCATTTGCTTCTCCAAGCTTTGAAGGCTTGAGTGAACACTTAGATTGATTTTGCTTTGTTCCTCCTGAAACCTTAAAAGGTTAGAAATAACTGATTGACGATTCGGATTAGGAATTCTACCTGAATTATGATCTGATTGAGGAGATCTGAACGGTGGTGGCCTCATTTGATATTGCGGAGGTGCAGGGGGCTATTGTGCATTATTCTGGTGTCGGTAACTAAAGTTGGGATGGTCACGCCACTCGTTGTACGTATTTAAAAAAGGGTAATACCTTTACTGATTAGTTCCACCGTACCCCATTATGGCATTTGCTTCTTCCATTTCTTCTCCTAATAGAATAGGGCATTCTTCAGCTCTGTGTCAGTTCATTGAGTAAATGCCGTATATCTTAACCTGCGCAACTTGTCCTACAACAAATTTCTGAATAAGAGCCGTTAGTGCATCAATTTTTGAATCTGTAGAAGAAGAATTTACCTCATATAGCTTTCTCAGAAGGTCCTGTTGCTTCCCAAAGTGCTGAGAGGTGGCTGCCATCTCCTTAATCAATTCTCTAGCGATCTGTGGGGTTTTATCAAAGAGATTTCCTCTGCTAGCAGCATTGATTATTTATTGATCCATATTGAGCATCCCTTCGTAGAAATACTGAATCAAAGAATTCTCTGTAATCCCATGTTGAGGGCAGCTCGCACACAATCTTTCAAACCTCTCCCAATAGTCTTGGAGCGTCTCGTCGTCTCTTTACTTTATTCAATTGATTTATAATCGGATCTTTGATGCTCTAGATATAGGAAAATATTTTTCAAAGAATGCTTTCGTCATAACATTCCAAGTTACAATAGATCCAAGAGGTAAATTCAGGAACCAATCTTTCGCTATATCCTGCAAAGAAAAAGGAAAAGCTCTTAGTTTAACATGTTCTTCCGTAATTCCTTGTGGAACCATACCTGAGCATATGATATGAAATTCTTTCAAGTAGTTGTGTGGGTTCTCACTCTCCATTCCACTGAACTTTGGTAAATAATGTATCAACCCCGATTTTAATTCGAATGGTGCGTTCAGATCTGGATAGGCTATGCAGAGGGGTTGTTGATCAGGTTCACATGCATGGAGCTGTCTCAGAGTTCTGTCTTCCATGGTGTGATTTTCGATTTCTTTGCTCCCAATACTGGAAGTCTCTTCGTCACTTTCACTACTGGAACTACTCTCCGTTCCTTCAGTTCTTTTAGCTTTAGCTTCTTTTCGAAGCCTTTTTGCTATCTTTTCTATTTCGGAATCAAAAATAAATGGTGCAGAACTGTCAGATCTGGTCATAAAAAGAAAAGAATCAAATCAATTGTGCCAAAATCCCCGGCAATGGTGCCAAAATTTATCGGTTGTCAAATCCAACAGAATCAATTAACCTTATCACTCAATTACAATTTTCGTAGATGAGTAAGTAAGGGTCAAACCCAAGGGAATTTGGATTGATTAAATTCTTTTCATAACCAGAATTGAAAGAAATTAAAAATAAAATAAAGTAAATAAATTGGGGATTTTGATTTTGATTAGAATTGAAATTAAAACTGAAATTAAATACTGAAATTAAATGATGTAAAAACCTTCAATCAAGAGTTTTCTCAGAATCTGAAATTAAGATAGTATCGATCATTGATAAAAAGAATTGGAATCACTTCTAACTATATTAGGTCAGTTGGAATGTTCTTCCGTAATTTTAAATTGAATAAGCAATGCTGTAATCAACCCTACTTAATCAATAACCTCATCTCATCGATTGAGATTCAATTGATTAAAATCTTTAAGAATTAGAAGAACCCGACTAGAGCCAACGAGTTCTCATCGAAGCCAGTTCAGAAACTCAATTGCATATTTCTCAAGATTATCAAATCTATTTTAATTGTGTTAATGTCGCGAGGAATTTTTAGATTATCGGTCTAATATTTCCGTAAACACAATCTTATTTCGATCTTAATAATCCCAACTGTTACTTGTTTCAATCGAACTAGATAATGACTCATTGATTATCGTAGTTCATTTGAATAACGTAAGTTAATTTCATACCTACAACAAATGGCCATATTGTTCAAGTACGAAACAACTGAAATAGAATTGTAAATAAAGCAAATAATATGTGAGAAGGAATTAATTACGCATCGATCTCACAATACTCACCTTTTGGATCTTTGAAAAACCCTTGATTGAAGTTAAGATAATTAGCTACTTATACTCATACTTGGAAGAAAATTGAAAACTGAAATTCTGAAATTCTGAATTAATAAAAGCTAATGGAGAATATAAAAACTTAAAAACTAACAATGAAATTCTACACAAAAGATTAAAGCAAAAATTGTCAACCCTAACATTATTTCATCTTTACCTATAAATACCCTATAGCTGTTGCACAGTCCCCAAATGACCAGACTTGTATTTGAATTTAAATTCCCACAAAAAAGGATAAGTATAAGTCTAAAAAATTCAAATTACAACTTCTATTTTCGTATCAGATTCACATCCCTTTTTTGCCTGGGTCCAGGGTAAGGTTTTTGTGTACTTCAATTCACTCTGGCAGGTTCGCTTTGATCCAGGTTAAGGTTTTCAACCCTTGCTTCTATACTTGTCCATTTCTAGTCTTCATTATCACATCCGATTTCCTCAAATCCACCTCCTTTTTTGTCAATCCTCCATCTAAAAGAGTGAAAATGTAGAAACAAGTAAAATAATCCCACAAATGACAGATTGATAAAAAAATTCAGTCAATTTAATCACCATTTTATAGCTAAAAAGACACCTTAACATGGGCTGTGTCACACGACTTTATGTGACAAGTGCCAACTCGTATGGACAAAAAAGTCAGGTGACACAACACGTAGAGGGGAGATACAAACTCGTGTTGTTGTGTGCAACTCATGTAGAGGTATAAAATAAAAGAACACGACTTGGAGAGAAAACATGAACTCGTGTGGTGTGTGAAACTCGTTTATGGGCTTTAAATAAAAGAACATGACTTGATAAGATAATATGAACTCGTGTAAAGTGTGAAACTCATGTAAACATGTGGCCAATAATGAACAGTAATTAAGGAAAAATACATGACTTAGGGGTGTTACAGAGTTTGTGTGGAACTCATGTAAAATTATAGAAATTACACGAGTTGGTGAAGCTTACACGAACTCATGTTACACTCATGTCAGGCACAAAATAAGGGGAAAATGGCCTAATATGAGTTAGGCTCCTCCACACGAACTCGTGTAGCAAGCCTGAACTTGTGTAAGGCCACTGTCAAAACGAGGAAAACTTTTTTTTATCCGTTGTAGTCCGGTTTTAGCCCGTTTTTGTCCTAGACACTGTAAAACAACTAGAAAACATGAAAGAAACCGAAAAGAGGGGGGGGGGTTACGTGTAAAAAATCATTTCCATAAAAGTGATGAAACTTGAAGAAAGAAACAAGGCATGGTGTATTTTGTTCTATATCATATATAAATGCAAGCAAAAATGAGAACCCACAATCAAAAGCAAGATAGACATGTTGGGGTGTGTTTGAGCTTAGAAAAACTCACCCTTATAGCGTGCTTTATGTGTATACAGGCTGAGAACTCCAAGTTGCGCCAGACCATTCTTACTTCAAGTAACCTAAACCAAGTGTTGCTTATCCAACAGAAGTTTAGCTTTGTTGGTGAAAACTCTTAAAACAGAAAGCTTTATGGGTTAAAGCCTCTAATCTTAGAGTTTTATGAGTTTCATGTAGATTTAGAGTGTACTCTATTAGTGAAGTAAAGAGCAGTAGAAGAGAAAGGATGAGGAGAGTGATGGTGTTTTTGTGTTTATGGTGTGTTTTTGTTAATGAAGGAGAGGAAGATGGTTAGCAAACTGAAGGATGGATTGTGGGTTATGTGTTTTTGAAAAGTGTTCAAAGGAAAATCCAGAGAGGAAGAAGGTGTAGCTGTAGAACAAAAACCAGAGAAAAGTTGTAGCTAAGTGTGTTTGAAAGTTGAGAGCTTTTTTTTCTTGAGAGTCTGTCTGTCCTTTTTTTCAAAATTATTGTTGTTGTTCCCAAAATGTTGTCTGCGTTCTTACTAGGAGAAAAGTAGCCTTCTACAGTCAATGATCCCTCCCGACTCCCTTGATTTCCTATCGGAGGATCAAACTTGTCCCCATCTTATTTGGAAAAAAATCAAATTTTCTTTTTCTTCTTGTCTCTTAGGGGATCGAACCTATTTCCAACAAAATTTGATCTTCCTCATCATTCTCAACTTTCTACCTTTTAAATTCAGCTACTCATGGGTTTTGGAAATAGGTTTGGTTTTGCATTGGGTTAGATAGTTTCAATGAGTTTTGGTGGTTTGATTAAGAGGGAGCGTAGGTTGGGCAATTCGGTACCGACCTGAATGGTTTTGGATATAAACGAGTACCATTCGACTCTGGCTCACTAAAATGCTTAACAAACACTTGGTTTGGGCCTCGATCATGATAATATTGGTATTCTCGGGCCCATACATGCGTATATGAACATTAAGAAGGGTACTGGTGAGAATTGGTTTCATCACTGCTCTAGGAAAAAATCCCGGTGCTCATATTTGCCCCTCGTGTGACTAAATTCATTAGCTGAATACAGGAACACGATTGTGAGCATGGGGAATACCTGACTTGGAGGCAAGTTGTCGAGATCCGGTCCTGTGAAAGCAAAGTCTTCTGGGAGGTAAGGAGTCTTGCGGGAACACCATGCCCCTAGTTTCATCGTTCATGTGAATATGTATGTCATGATATGATGTTGAATGAAATGCTTTCATCACTTAATCAGGTGTTTTGAAAAAAAAAATTTTACCCCTTCAATTAATGGTGAATGTATGAGTTTTTCTGAAAAGGACTCCTGGAAATGTTATGGCTTCAGTTGTCGTAACCAGAGTCAAAATTTATCTGAGTATTTTGTTAAGATAATATCTTCGATTGTTATAACTTACACCGGAGTTTGAGTCTTAGAAAGTTTGAGTTTGTAGCTTCGGTTGTCATAACCTAGACCAGAGTTTGAGTCTGAGAAATCTAAGTCTCTAAGTCTGTGGCTTCAGTTGTTATAATCTAGATCGGAGTTTAAGTCTAATGAGTTTGTGGCTTTGGTTGTTATAACCTAGAGCGGAGTTTGAGTCTGAGAAGTTTGACTCTGTGGCTTTAGTTGTTATAACCTAGATCGGTGTTTAAGTCTGAGAAGTTTGAGTCTGTGGCTTCGGTTGTTATAACCTACACCATCTGTAGATTCGGTTGTTATATCCTAGACTGGAGTTTGAGTCTGAGAAGTTTGAGTCTGTGGCTTCGGTTGTTATAACCTAGACTGGAGTTTGAGTCTGAAGAGTTTGAGTCTGTGGCTTCATTTGTTAT
>CAOJCR014964861.1:0-12015 GCA_948330485.1 Euphorbia neoarborescens
TTCATATTTAAAAGTAAATTATTCAATTTAAAAATCATTTATAGTAAATTTTCTAAAAGAAGTTATATATCCATGAATTAATTATATAGTTTCTTCTTTAATTTTTTTTATTAACATTAGAGATTTATAATTATTATTTTAAAATTTAAAATATTAAAAAGTTCACAAAGTAAAAAATATATTTATTAAATAGTTAACAGTAAAAAATAATTAACAGATCAAAATTAATGATTAATCGAATTAAATATATAGTATAATAGTTAGTAAATTAAAATAACCGTTTGAATAATTATCCATTCTTATAAATTATAGACTTATTAACCGAAATAAGATCTTCTTAGGTAGTAATATGTTTTGGATTTATAAACTAAAATTTTAATTGTAGAATTTAAAATTTTCATTTTATGATACGTAAAAATTTTTAATTTTAGAATATAAATTTTTTTATTTTAGGACATGTAATTGTAGAATTAATTAAATGATTTGTTAATTTTGTTATCAGGTCTATATGGAAGGGGGTGAAGAAGACAACACCTCCCATGGCTTCTCACCAACCATTTACATGAACAATGGATCCAATTCCAATACTCAGACTAATGTTGTTCCAGTTGCAGACCTTTTTGCCAATGCTACTGTCGGCTGGCCAGGTCAATCTGGTCCTATGAATCATGCTGCTACTCCAGTAAACAACCCAATGCAGTCTGCTTTGGCCTGGACTGCTCAATCCAATCATCCTGTTGCTCAGAACCAAACTCCTGCAGCCTCCTTTCAGGAGCTATTAGCCGATGCCATTGCAGATGGATCCCATCCAAATTTGAACAGCCAAATGCCCACTCGATTTCGGGATTTACTATCGGAAGCCGACACTGCACTTCCTCCTCCTGATCAGTCACAAAACAATGTTCATGTAGACCTTAATCAAGCCTTTGATGGTAATCTGAATCCATTTGTTAGTGATTCTTATAACAATACTCCAGTTGTTATCTCTTCTGGGATTGCAGGATATGTAGTGGAAGATAATAGCAGTAATGGAGAAGGCAGTGGAGTTGATGGAAGGAGACTGTCTTGCAAAAGAAGAGCGCCTGAAGAATCATCAACAACTGGAGAAAGGTTACCATCTATGGGTGAAAGCTCGAGACAGACTGCAGATCAACAGCAAGGAGATGATGATGATGATAGTGTAAATTCTGATTCAGAATATGAAGAAACTTTCATTTTGGACAGCAATTTTGGTAATCAAGAACAGCAGTGGGAAAATATTCAAGTTGTGATTGGTTTATTACCTGCACCTACTCAGAGAGACCGTGAAGAACACGCTCTCAGAAATCGAATTAGACAAATGGCTGAGGATAACGAACGAATTCGAAGACATATGCAGTACAGAAGACAAATGGCGCAAAATGCTGAAGCTAATAACGCCTTATGGCATCAAGGAGCTTCTTATGCTTTGTACCAGCCTCCGCAGCCTATTATTTTCCCCTATGAATCGGCTCCAGGGGGGTTTCACCCAGCAGCTCCTCCTCCATCTCAGCCACCTGTTCCTCACCCAGTGATTCCCCAATTCGCCCGAACTGCACGGCCTATGCAATGGAATAACACTACTGATTTAAACAGGCCGCCGGCTGTACCTGCTTTCAATGTAAATGGACAAAATGTTGCTGCAATGACGCCGGCGCCTCCACCGTCTGCTGCGCTCCAACTGGTTCCAGTCCTCAGCAGTGGCAATATGGTTGACCAATATGGACATGTGACCTTAGATGGTGCTCTCACTAATCTTGAAGCTCAAGCCAGGGCTAATTACTGTCTTCGACATTTGGGAATCTCGGTTGACCCAAGAGAACTAGACAATGGTGCGAGAGGTGGAAACGTGGCTTCTCAAGAATCTGGAGGCTTAAGAATCAACGCATCGCCACCAATGACTCGCGTTCAAGCTGAAATTGCCAATCGTGCTGCCGCCCGAAGAAGACGCAGGCTTACGCCTGAGGTATGTGAATGTGCATGATAAACTATCTATGCTTAATTTGTGTTTTCCTTTCTTGGGTTTGTTTGCACTTATACTTCAGGAATTGAAGAATTTTTTTTATTATAAATAATAATAACCATATTCATCCATAGAAACACGATCAGTATAATAAGATATAAAATATGAACTAAAGTAGACAATAATATCAACAAAGTGTAGAAAGTTCCACACAAAGAAAAAGAAAGACAACAAAGTGTAAAAGGGCTAACCCGAATGTAGCAAGGAAAAACAACCCAAACTCATAGATAAAAAAAAAACAATCTTTTTCTAGAAATCTACTTAACCAACACACCATATCCTCAGCTAGATATGTCCAACGTTTTGGTCTCGAAGGATCTTTCTAGAAAAAACGTAGATCTGTAGATCTATGCCGCACTGACCTCTGTCGAAGGCATCTGTGAGAGTAGAGCGCTTCTGCCACGTGAGTTAAAATTGAAAGCGAGTAGATCGGAGAAATAAGGGTGAGATGAAATATATCCCGAAAAAAGAAGCCTTTTGCCACCAGATCCAAGCTTTGAGGCAATAAGGAGAAACTAAAAAAAAAGAACATCAGAAAAGCGAACGGAAAAAACGAAAATAAGGAAGAAGACTCCTCAAAATTATACATGAAGAAGAGAAAGAAGAAGAGTTAAGAAATTCTAGACTCTCTAGAAAAGATAATGATTCTTTTACTAATATATCATATTTTGAATGATACAATGAGAAATTTTAGTATGCTTCGGAAGTACCACGTGACGGTATTCCTGGACCATTAAAAATGTGATATACATACTGTATTCACATGGGTCTCACCTGTGACAGTCTATGTGTCACCTTTCTATTGACCGGGAGCACAACCACGTGGTGCTCCCGACGTATAGTAGAACTTCTCTGATACAATAGAGCATTAACTGGTGAACTGAATTTGTCATTGAACTCATAAAAAATCGAACTGAACCGAAACAAATTAAAATTAAATTGAATTGAATAAACATTTAATTTTGAAGAGATATCTGACTAATAATGAGGAATTAAATAAATTATAAATGAGGAAATAGAACACATAATTTAACCAGATTCAATAATTTATCTACCTTTCCGGAAGTGATTTGAGTTTCTTATTATGAAAAATAATCAAAATTAGGTTATAGCTACGTAACATTTATATATGAGTAGCATTTGTAAAGAATATATGAGTCATATCTAACAAATTCCAATCCAATTAGGTCTAGTCTGCCAGTCTGTTCCCAATCTAAAAATAGTGCAAAGTATTTAATTAATATATATAGGAAATTGTATGTTTTTTTTTTTTGAAGAAATACGGACTAAGAGGATACAGGAGAGTAAGACATCCCGATTAGAAGAAATTGTATGTTTAACTAATTCTTTTGTTTTCATCAATCATATTAGTATTAAAAAAACTAGAAAATTAAAGAAATAAATTTATGTATACTCGTTGGAAAATAATAAGAAAGTTTATTACTTTGTGTTAAACTGAGTCAAATTAGATTAACTTGTCATGTTAAAAATTAATAAAATTGAGTCAAAATAATTTACTATTAGAAAATTTGTCAGACAAATTAAACAGTAATTCATTGGTAGTTTAAGAATTTATTAAATTCAGATAATAATAATAAATTTTCTTGTAGTGATTTAAAATACACATAAGAAATGTATTATTCTTTATTTACGTAGCCGAATTATCTCCGACAATGTATTTGTATACTAGATCCAATTCAAAAAATTCCGAGACTCAACAAGATCATGGTGCAAGTATGTTAAAGTTGCCAAACCTAGTGTGAGTTTGTTAGATATTTCGAGATTTAAGTATATTCACATGATCCTAATATTGCATGCATGCATGGTGACATGTTAGGATGTTGTGCGCGCTCATCAGGGCATTGTGTATAGTTTTACTGTTGATGACGATGATGACGATGATCATGAAGATATGCGTCTTGATGTCGATGACATGTCTTATGAGGTATGAATTTTTATTTTTTTTTATAGGTGATTTTTTAATTAGACAATTTAATTAGATATGATTAATTCTATCTAATCAAATTTGCATACCTACAACATTTTGCAAGTTATTAATCTCTTGATAGTGTAATAGAGATGGCAAATGAAATAAATAGCAACCTAACACCATTGAACTTGTTACTCTCAAATTTGGATTAGTCAACATCTAATATGGTGTTCGAAAATCAGATACACTGCTGAAAAAATCTTTTGTTATTGATAGATGAATCCATTAATAATCCGTTGGTAATATCATAATCTGATGATAAACTTTCAATAGTGTAAAAATAATAAGCATTTTACTGATAAATAATTAAAAGATTCGAACAACAAGAACTGATTTTCTAATAATAATAGTAAAGCAAACAAAAAAAAAATCAATATCCAATCTTATATTAGTCCATTCTATATAACAATTTCGGGCTCGAATCCGGCTAGACTGGACTTATTATACTCATTCCCAAGGCTAAGATATTTTCTTTAAAAAAACTTTAATTAAAAATCAAACTAAATAAGCAAGTATATAACATTTAATAGTACATGCACTGGTAATTTTTAAATATATATAAATTATATATTTTGTTTTTTTTTTTTTTGAAAAATTATATATTTTGTTATATAAAAAAAAAAGATTGCAGATCTGTATATATGCATTGGTAACTTTAGTATTCACATAAAATAAAACATTGTGTGTTTATAATTTAGGAACTTTTGGCACTTGAGGAGAGTATTGGAAGTGTGAATACTGGACTGAATGATGTTGATATTTGGGCACATATGCATCATCTCAAGTATGATTCGACTACAGCTGCTTCTTCCTCTTCAAATGAACCCTGCTGCATCTGCCAGGTCATTCATTAATTATTACAGTTCATTTCTGTTTAATCAGTTCAAATTTTATGAATAGTTTTATCGATTTTTATCTAGTGCGTGGGTTGCGGTAAACTATGATGTACGAAAATTAATCACTACATTTCGTTTCTGTTTTGAAAACTGAAATTTTAAGTAATCATTACAAAATTTACCAGTACGTTTCTGTAAATAAGAAATGTTGGAAATTTGTTTCTTAATATTTAACGTCTAGCTTAAATCTCTTCATGAAAAACGTAAGCTTAAAAATTCTTATTTGATCATAATTTTTTATTTCCACAAACTATTTTTTATTTTTTAAGAATATATAATGGAGTGGACGAACAAGCGGTGCAGTTCTTGGAACAGAGTCATCTTAAAACATTGAGAATAATAGTTTTGAGTCAAAAGTGTAAAACTTTAAAACTTTTTTCGGTTGAATTTTCAGTTAATAGTTGTTTAGTTGCTTTTCGGTCATCCGGGATCATTTAGGCCTTCATATTGACGAAATTGTGATTTTTGAGACTAAATTGAAATTTTTTTAAAAGTTTGTATATTATTTATTTGTTTCCAAAAATTTAACCCTAACTAACTAGTAGACTATATAAGTGATAGAATATAGTATTTCTGTGAATATTTACTTACCATATGTATAGAAGGAAATTATTGCTTACCATATGTATAGAAGGAAATTCGATAAATTAACATTGTATATCTCCTATATATACGTAATGAAATCTCTCCTCAAATCAATGGAGAATTATTCAAATCCAATTTGATCTTTCACACATAATGTACATTCTTTGAAATGTTTTTGGTTGAGTTTTCAGTTGTGAAGTACAATATATCTTTCTATATATTTGTTGATGTTTTGTATTTGGTTGGTAATGTTTCCAAATTATATAATTATGCCTTGTCAAATTATATAATTGTGAGGACAAGCTTATATAGTCTTGATGATAAGAGTTCCTTATTTAATCCTTGATCACAATTCTTGTAGGGGTGCATTTTGAAACTTGAAATCATGCAAAGACTTAAATTGCGAACAAATAAAGGTCTTATAATAACCCCAGAGTCAGGTAAGATCCAAACTTGGCAGAAGCGAGCTCATCCCTATCTATAATAGATGTGTCAGCTGACTCTTCTCCCTAAAGATGAGTCGATCGGCTCATCTATGTGCATAATAGAACAACAAAATTATGTTAAGCATTCTATAAATACTATTAAGGAAACCAAAGAGAAGGGATGAAAGTCATTCATAGCAACTGAAAAGATCCAAAAGAAAAAAAAGATAAAGTTATACACCCTTAAAGCACAAAAAACACATCAAACACACCAAATCCATCTCAGATCTGTCATTTTATCTAAGATCCTTTCATCATATCTCACATCCATATGGGCTTAAAAGGCTTGGATCCGATCAAATTTTGTAGGGGAAAAGGTTAGACCTGCTCCAAAAATTAACTCTTATGAAGTTTTTTTTTTCAAATCTAGAACATATTTATCAAGGAAACACCTTGAGAGGTCTTAAAGTCTTCTTATTTAAGAAAAATAATAGTTGAAGATTTATTATCTATGAAATACTGGTAGACTAGGATTAAATATGTACTTTTTGTTTGATTTTTTACTCCGTGTCATCAAAATTGAGGTTTTACCTCTCTTATAACCAAGTGAGATAAGATGATCGACTTATCATAAGCTAACTAGTTAATATCTAGTTACCCAAAGAGGACATCTCTTTTCAAAATCTATCTATTTTTAAAGATTCAAATATAGATCAAGTCTTTTTTAGACTATGTGGTTTATTAATAATCCTCTGTGATGCCCAGTTTTAATATAATCAGAGTCCAGTGATTTTCTCAAGATTTAGTTAGATATGTTGAACTATTTGTTCACCCATTTAAGATTTATAAGAGCATTAGAAACAAGAAATATGATATTTTCATTAGTTGTTTTTGTTAAAAGCAATAAAACAAAAGTACAAGATAAAACACACGTATAATAAAATTTAAAAGAGATACAGAAGATTAAAGAAACAAGATTATAGCGGTACTGACAGATTAAATAATAACTAATAAACACGTAGCAAAGGTGCTGAAAACCTTGAGCGGGGAAGAGGAAATCGTGGGAAGCAGTATGTGAACAACAATAGAAAGGTAAAAAAAGAACTGAAGATGCAGTGTACGTTGAGACCTGTAACCGGTCTCCTCAAGGCAGTTAATTCCGATGGAATTCAGCCTCCCAAGATACAATAATGTCGTGAGTGAACACAAACTGTGTAGAAAAATTATCACCGACCTTAAGCTCTAAAGAGAGATTTCTAAAAGAAATTTAAAAAACAAAAGCACAACCCACTACCAAAACCATAGGAAAAAGAAGAACAAAACCAAAAGACTATCCTTCTACCAAACACAAAAAATTGTAATTAACTAAACAAAGAAACGTATGTCCTCTACCAAAAGAAGAAGAATAATTTTATATTAAAAGATTTAAAAGCAATTAAATGGTGAGCATAAATGTAATAAAGAATGGAAAAAACTGTTGTCTCTTGGTATTATTTTTCCTTTAGTCTATTGGCACTATTTTTTCCTTCAACATCTTATCCAAATTTAATTTTAATTCACATTAAATTCTAGAATATCCTCCAAGAAGTTTCGTAGCCATTCAACTTCTTCTCCAGTTTTATTCAAAGCCACGAACTCAGCTTCCATAGTGTATCTGGTTATAATCGTTTATCTTGATGATTTCCAAGACACTGCTTCTCCTCCTAGAGTAAACACGTATCCACTCATACCTTTAGAATTCTTAATATCTGCTATCCAACTAGCATCAGAATATCCTTCCAGTATAGTTGGTTCTCTTATATAATGCAGTCCAAAATTCTAAGTATATCATAAATACATTAGTATTCTTACAATAGCCTTCCAATGGCTTTCCCCTGGATTACTCTTGAATCTGCTTAAATTGCCTACAATAAAAGCAATATCAGGTCTTGTACAACTCGAGAGGTATATTAGACTGCCTATAACCCTAGCATATTCCACTTGGTCTATGCTTTCACCTCTATTTTTAGACAAATGTTGACTTATGTTAATTGGAGTTTTGGCTATACCAGAATCATCTTTACTGAATTTATTCAGTATTTTGTTCACGTAGTGTGACTGCATTGATATGAGACCGTTAGGTGATCTTTTTACTTGAATGCCTAATATAACATCTGCATGTCAAATTTGGAATTTAACATTTTCTTGGTGCGTTTGACCATATCTTCATTGCTTCCTACAATAAGTATGTCTTCAACATGAAAACATAGGATAACATATCCTACATCTGTAGTTTTCATGTAGATGCACTTATCACACTCATTTATTTGATATCCACTTGACATCATGGCATCATCAAACTTTTTATGCCATTCTTTAACCTGTATAAAGATTTCACCGACTTACAAACTTTTCTTTCCTGGCCTAGAGCCATACAACCCTCAGGTTGCTCCATATAGATCTCTTCTTCAAGATCTCTGTTAAAAAAAACAGTTTTCACATCCATTTGATTTCTAAACTGCGCAATGCAATAATTGTAAGTATCATTCTAATAGATGTTATTCTCGACACAAGAGAATATGTATCAAAATAGTCAAGGCCTTCCTTTTGTCTATAACCTTTTATAACCAAATGAACCTTAATTGTTCCATCTGCTTTCATTTTCCATTTGAAAATCCACTTGGAAGTTAGTGGTTTGGTACCTGGAGGAAGATCTACTAATTCCCAAGTATGATTCTACAAGATAGAATCAAGTTCACTCCTTATAGCTTCTTTCCATAAAGGACTCTCTGTTGTACTTGTAGCTTCACTGTAAGTTCGAGGTTTAGCCTCTAGCATGTAGGTTAGAAAATCTGGGCTAAAAGACTTTTCTTCCCTTGCCCTTTTACTTTTTCTAGGCCCTTCCTCTAATTTCGTGTCATTCTCAAGTTGAGAATTTTGATTAAATTCTTCAGCCATTTGTTTAAGACCTTCAGAGTTCTGTTCAACAATATGATCGACCTCTTCTTCAACAGTCTCATATGACCATTTAGATCTTGATACATTGTCTCTCTAATTGCATGGAAAAACATTTTCAAAGAATGAGGTATCCTTGATTCCATAATAGTGTTCTTGTGAATCTCCAGATTTTTAGATTCATATACAAGAAACCGATATGCATTACTGCTATCTGCATAACCAATAACAATACAGTCCACTATTTTTGGACCTATTTTCATTTTCTTTGATAATGGAGCCATTACTTTTGTAAGATACCCCCACACTTTCAAGTAATTATAGGAAGATTTCCTACCTGTCCATAATTCATAAGGAGTCTTATCTTGTTTCTTTCGGGATACCCTATTCAAAAGGTAATTAGCTGACAAAATAGCTTTCCCCACATGTTCTGTGGCAACCCAGAACTAGTTAACATCGCATTCATCATTTCCTTTAAAGTTTGATTCTTACATTCAGCTACACCATTTGATTGAGGAGAATAAGTTGGTGTCACTTCATGAATAATTCCATATTGAGAACAAAATTCTCCAAATGGTGTTACATATTCACCTCTATGGTCACTTCTAACCACCTTAATTGTCTTATTTAGTTGATTCTCTATTTCTTGTTTATAAAGAATAAACTTTTCTAAACCTTATCTTTGCTTTTAAGCAAATATACATAACAGCATTTTGTGTGTTATCATCAATGAAAGTAATAAAATATTTATTACCTCCCCTTGATTGAAAAAACTTCAAATCATAAATATCAGTATCTATAAGATCAAGTGGTTCTATATTTCTTTGAACAGAATGAAATGAAGATCTAGTTAATTTTGTCTCAACACAAATTTGACATCTATGTTTTTTATCTATGGAAAAAGAGGGAATATGATTTAAGTTAATTAAGGGTCGTAATGTATCATAATTAAAGTGTCCAAGTCTACCATGCCATAAATCATATGAAACAACCATATACGAAGAAGATGCTATTTCATTGATATTCATAGAATAAGACTTACAAGAGATACTGTTTAACTTAAACATCTTGTTACACTCGTATCCCTTTCCTACGTACATACCCCCCTTAGACAAAACAAACTTTTGAGACTCAAACACCACCTTAAAGCCATGTGAGCTCAAGAGGCTCCCAGAAACCAAATTCTTCCTAATATCTAGAACATACAAAACATTCTGTAATTTTACTTCGTTTCCAGAAGTCATCTTCAAAAATACTGTTCCATAACCCCTGATCTTTGAAGTCGCAACATTGCCCATATATAGCTTCTCCTTATTATTAGTAAGAGTTAATCCAGCAAAAGACCCTTTGTCATAACAAACCTGCCTTGTAGCTCCAGTATCCAGCCACCATTCTCTTGGGTTTGAGTAAATCATATTGACTTCAGAAATTATTGCACAAAGGTCGATGTCTGACACATCCTTAGTAATATTCTCCACAATATGAGCTTCGTTCTTATTGATCCTCTTAGGAAACCTGCAATCAGAGGACTTGTGTCCCATCTTGTTGCAATTATAGCATTTTCCGTTGAGCTTTTGTTTCTTCGAAATGCCTCCTTTTGGTCTCAACTTGAATTGAGCAGGATTCTTACCCTTCTTAGAGGCTCTCTTGACCTCCACAAAATTGGCCCTAGGTTCAGATTGACAAGTAACAAAGGAGAACTTCTTCTCTGACTTCCTGTTCTCTTCCTCAATATGAAGATGAACAATCAAATCCTCAGCAGAAATATCCTTTCGTTTGTGTTTAAGGTAATTCTTGAAATCAGTCCACCCAGGTGGTAACTTTTCAATGATAGTAGCTACTTGGAAAGATTCACTTGTTTCCATTCTCTCAGCATGCATCCCATGGATCAAAAGCTGGAGTTCCTGCACCTGACTCACAACGGATTTGGAATTATTCATTTTATAATTAAGAAAGTGGCCTACTAAAATTTTTTTAGCACCAGTATCTTTCCTTATGTATTTCTTATCTAAGGATTCTCACAGTTCCTTTGCAGTACGTTTGATAAAATACACTTCATACAATTAAGGAGACAAACCTATCAGAATATGGTTTCTGCAAAGGTAATCCATATGATTCCAATCATCAACTGCTAATCGAATAGCGGCATCCACCACACCCTCAAGTACAACAGGGGGATCTTCCATAAAAAAAACTTGTGGTACTGCATGCTAGTCAAGAAGAAAAGCATCTTTTGCTGCCAAACTTTAAAGTTCGCTCCACCGGTGAATTTTTTTGGCCTTTCAGGAATAGTCATTGGGTGTGAACCCGAAGCATTCCCAGAACCGTTGGGCATAACTAGTCCTAAATTCGAACCAGAAAATCCAATTCCAAAAAATCCAATTTCGTTAGGAACTATTCCATTGCCAGGAATAGAACTAGATCCCATTAACATAGGACGTGTACTAATTGGACCACTATGTCTATTTTAGTTTTCAAGAGTATTGCCTCCAGTTGGTTGACTTAAATCAGCCATTAGAACGAATCTGAAATTCACAAGAAAAGCAAGTAAAAATTTGGATACAGAAGAAATAAAATAAAATAACTATATTAGTTTATAATCCACACCAAAGTGCAGAATTAATAAAGTAGACCAATAAAAAGTAATAATAAAAAAATAGACCAGAAATTCCAAATATTAAATTTTCCAAATAGAACAGCGTAAAATCTCCATTGTTAAGGTAATCTGTGTCAAGGTAATCTGCAATCTGTGTTTAGGTAATCCTGTACTTTGTTATTAGGAAAAAAAATTAACTGCCTTAAGATTGTTAAAAGCAATAAAATAAAAGTACAAGATAAACACACGTATAATAAAATTCAAAAGAGAAATAGAAGATTAAAGAAATAAGATGTGACGACCTAGCTTTCAAACAGCATATGATGGCGGAAAACATCATATGAAACTATGTCATCACTAACATAAAACTTAAATCATCCAAAAACCAAAATACTTTATTTAAATCAAAACTTAGCAAGGTTCTCAAAACCATCTACAAAAATGAAACGAAACAAAAGAGCTACGCTAAAACATCCTCGCTCGAACCCCAAGCGGTAGCCCCATCAAAAACTTCACACGATACCTGCATCATCTGAAAAATAAATTGC
>CAOJCR014965260.1:0-10187 GCA_948330485.1 Euphorbia neoarborescens
GAGCATCAGCCAGCCAGAGGAAGTAGGGGAACTGTTATGATGATAGCAGGGGGTTCAGAGACTGAAGTTGCTCTAGTCCAGTAGAGTAAAGCCCATATGAGCTCCAACAGAAGGAGATGCAAACTTTTTTCTCGTTCAAAGATGTACATAATGTACTAACAGACCATGCAGATGCCCTTGTTGTCGAAATAGGCGTAGAGGGTTTCACTGTCAAAAGGGTCCTGGTGGACATAGGTAGTTCCGTTAACCTTATCACCATGTAGGCGGTGGGGAATATAGAGCTGTTAAAAAAATGAATTCAACCTGTTCATTCCCCGTTAGTGGGTCTCGACGGTCACCCGGTGCCAGTCTTAGGCCAAGAAGTGGTAGCAGTAGAGGCAGAACAAGACAAGCAGGTGTGACGGGAAAACACCCAATTTACTATCATCGACGCACCCCTGGCTTATAATGTCATCCTGGGACGTCCCTTCTTGGTTGCCTCCGAAGCAATTATCTCTTTGTGGTACCTAGCGATGCAAATACCGGTTGGTAGGGAAGTGGCCATTATCAGGGAAAGCCAACGGGCCACCCAACAAACCTACCTGGCTTCTTTGTAGCCCCCAAAAGAAACTGAGTGAAGAGAGTGTAGCATTAGAGGAATACGACAGTCTTGAACTCAGTGAAGGACCCCACTTTATTTTCTTTTCACAATCAATAAAGAACATTTTCCGAAACTAAAATAAACTTTGTATTTTCTTTTCTTCTGACCAGGCACCAGACGGTGAGGCAGCTCTGAAAGACAGTCGCTCCACCAATATAAGAAGGCGATTGACATGATCTCCCTCGCTGATCTACTTTATCCATAAAGTGATCGAGCTTCTCTCCTACATTGGCCCCATGTACAAGTTATGAGGCGGCTGATCCATCACCCCTCACTGACTCCATCAACATCAGAAAGCGATTGACCTGCTCTCCCTTGCTGATCTACTTTAGCCATGAAGTGATCGAGCTTCTCTCCTTCATTGGCCCCATGTACAAGTCGTAAGACAGCTGATCTGTCACTCCTCACTGACTCCATCAATATCAGGAGGTGATTGACATGCTCTCTCTCGCTGATCTATCTTTAGCCATGAAGTGATCGAGCTTTTCTCCTTTATTGGCCCCATGTACAAGTCATGAGGTAGCTGATCCGCCACCCCTTATTGACTCCATCAACATCAGGAGGCGATTGACCTACTCTCCCTTGCTGATCTACTTTAGCCATGAAGTGATTGAGCATCTCTCCTTTATTGGCCTCATGTACAAGTTATGAGGCGGCTGATCCTTCACCCCTCACTAACTCCATCAACATCAGAAGGCGATTGACCTGCTCTCCCTCGTTGATCTATTTTTAGCCATAAAGTGATCGAGCTTCTCTCCTTCTTTGGCCCTATATACAAGTCATGAGGTGGCTAATCCGTCACCCCACACTGACTCCATCAACATTAAGAGGCGATTGACCTGCTCTCCATCGCTGATCTATTTTTAACCATGAAGTGATCGAGCTTCTCTCCTTCTTTGGCCCCATGTACAAGTCATAAGGCGGCTAATCCATCACTCCTAATCGACTCCATCAACGTCAGGAGGCAGTAGACCTATTCCCCCTCGCTGATCAACACGGGTCATAATATTGCCACCCTATAAAGTGGTTTAAGGCGCCAAGAGAAATACAACAAACACAGGTTTCCACATTAAAGAAAAATAATACAAAGAAAAAAGATAGAGAGAATTTCATAAAACCCATACCCAAAATGCACAAAATGCCACAAGAACTCTTTTTTATTACAACCCATCACAAGGCATTACAAAGCTTCAAAGCAACAAAAAGTGCACTAAACCAACTATGGGTACACAAACATAAACAGCTAAAGCTTTTGGTTAATGGCAGGCGTTAGGGAGACAATATCATCGTTTGACTAAACAGGATATTCCCATTATAATCAGCAGTAACACGTCCAATAGGTTGAAGTCGAGTATGGTGCCTCTTTTGTAAAACAGCAAGGTCTGCCATCCCAAGACGAATGATTTCTATCTTTATGCACATGCACCAAAGGGACAAAACCTCATTCCTCGACTGCCTCCTCTTCCCTCTCCTCATCCGACATCTATATAGACTCAACCCCCTTTGCCTGCAGAACCCGTTTCACACGTTTCAGAAAGTCTACCTCCCCTAGATACAGCTTGCTCTCTGAGGGAATGGGAACTTCTGCGTATACAAGCTCCTTCCCCAACCTTGACCTAGCTACATGAATACACCGCTGCCCATAGAAACGGATAAGATGAATGGCCCAAGAATCTTGCTCCTCCTTCATATTATCCCACTCCTTATCCAGCTTGGCACAGGTGAGGAAGACCTCTTCTTTGGCCTTATCGGCCTCCTCCTTCTCCCGCTGATAGCTATCCAGCTCCAGTTCCTTGCTCTTCAAGAGCCCCGATAATCTATCTAGCCCTTAAGATGTTACGAGTATTCATCCAACATGTAAACCTCCCACTCATGGCTTTTTAATATTGCCTTCTTGATACGCTCCTTCGAGTCCCGTCTCGCCTCGGCGAGATGGAGGAATGCCTCATCCCTAGCCTGCATAGTAGCATTCCTGGCCTGTATCGCAGCATCGGCCCTGGACCTCTCCATAGCTAAATTAACCTTGTACTGCTCTTTATTCACCAAATGCTCTCGATTAGCACACAACTCCTTCTTCACCTGCTGCAGCTCCCTTTCCATAGCCTCGAGTCGACGATTGTTTTCCACAATATGAGAGGAGATATACAGCATATCGTTCACCCCCTACATAAACAACAAGTGTTAAAACGTCCGACCACCTTCATACGTAACCACGAAGATAGTCAGAAAATACCTTCATCAAACGCCAAAAACCCTGTCACTAATCCCTTCATCAAGGCGAGGAGGCTGGTATGGGTTATCCCTGAGACGGAAATACTCTTACAGAATATCAAAAGGAAGGTCATCCTTCCAGTACCTTGGGAGACTCGCTTTGTAGGGGAGGCAGGCCGAGGCGACCGAATAGGAGGAATATCCACGACTGATATGGAGGGAACCACCTGGGATTATCGGTACAACTCTGGTTCTCCTTCCCCCATCAGCATGAATAGCAGCCTCCACGGCTGGCCCATCTGACATCCCTGGGCTAATAACACTTCCCTGACCTCCCCTTCTCCCTTAACAAATTAGTCTATCTTCGTTGTAGGGCCCTCGGGACCCTCGTCCACCATGAATGGACGGGACGCCATCCCAGTTTTGCCCATCCCCTCATGCAAACGCATAATAAGCCATATTATCACAGGCTTACCACGATGTTATCATCAATTAAAGGGCTTTACGAATACCTTATTCAAGCGATCCTTCTTCGCGGACGGCTCGGACTCGGCAGTACAACCATCACCTGTGGACTCGAGGCTAGGGACATCTGTCGAAACAGGTACTCCCTCTGGCCGTGGATGCTTCTCCAAGGTCTGTTCTTCCAAACTTATGGCTCCCACCATCGTAGGGATAGGCACCTCAAGGAAAGTAGAAGATAGCCCCACACTCACCCCTGAAGACCCACCTTCCCTAGGACCCTTAGGCCCACTACGTCAGCTTGCCTCGGTGCGCATCAGCTCCACTGACTTATTCATCTCCACTTTACTATCTGAAGAGAGCACAATTGCTGAAGGACGAGATCCGAAAGTTTTCACAAACAGAATCCTCCTTCGTGCTACCTTCTTGCACCAACAAGGAAATCATTTCTGTAAAGGCGGAAAATGCTTTGATCGGAGATGCATTCTGAGGGAGTCAGAGCACGTAACAATATGGCAAAGAAATGCATTAGGCATAAATGAATGCTAGAAGAAATAAAGAAGAGACCTGAAGGGTTAAAATCGATGAGATCCCCCTATATATATAGGCGCTATAGAGGATACCAATAGGCAATACTCAAAATTCGAACCAAAAAGACATGTGCTAGAGAATAACAAGCATGGGAAAGTGGTCAACGCTAACCCTCCTACCACTTGTCGCATCCCCACTGGTAGCCTTGACCAACCACTATTACGGGCAACACGCGTTCAAGCTAACGGTCTCGAAAAACTCTCAAACCCCCGGTTGGTGAACTTTGTGCCCTGGACCCCTTGAATTCCTTAAGAATTTCTACTCTCTGAGGGAGAGACTTTTGATAACCCAGTAACACTCCCAAATTCGTACAATCTCTTGTGTCGCGGTGCCCCTCCTAAACAGGAGGCAGATCAAAATACAAGGCCCCTGTCATCCAAACGTTTTGGTCGGAAGGGAGGTGCTTCCGCCACGAGAGGGTGCCTCGCCAATAAAAGAAGCTCCCGCCCACGAGAGGTCGCCTCGCCAATAAAAGATGATTTCTCCCCTGAAGAAGGGGAAAACTGCATTTGATGCAACAATTAATGCTACAAGAACAAAATGCGGCTCGACAGGACAACAAGAACAAAAGGAAGTATATCAGAAAGTCAGAAGCAACTACTCCACAAAGTGATAGGAGACAAGACCAAAAGAACCAAATCACCCGCTAACCAATAAGGGAGAGACACGTGGAAATCCACTGCCACAATATAACCAACAAATCTTCCACCAAATGAGGTATCTAATCTTGTCTTGACTCTAAGCTATTTAATAAAACTTCCTCTCCAAGTCACTGACTCAAGCATCGGAGTGGAATACTCCGAACTTCCCAGCTTCGACCGCCTTCTACTTGTCTTGCAGGTCATCAGAATAGCTCTCTAACCACGTAACTCCGACGGATTCGACCCACACTCATTATCAATATATATTTATTTTTTTCCCCTTCAAGAAAACAAATGTTTAATTCTTGCCTGTGAAAAAGTCATTAATAAAAATGTTAAGTAGATAGCTTGGAGACATGAGGAGAATAGTTACTGCGAACATATATAAAAATTATGTGTTACCCATTTTTTTTAATTCTTTTGCTTATTGCCACTTATTTTTAAAAATATTTATATTTTTGATATTTTGGCAATCATTTTACAAGATTTATGAAATTATTTCTTCTACAGTTTTTAATCAAACTTTTTTTTGTTACATTTTTTTGTTTACAAGTTTTTAATAAAATTATTGTCGACAATTTCTATCAATTATAGTATTAAAAATCGAATGACAGTAAAAGATTCGAAATTCAAAAATAACTTTACATTCTAACTAAGTTGATATTAAAGTCATCGCAAAATCATAAACCAAATATCATAAAAGACTTAAAAAAAAGTTAAAAATTCAGAAATTCATTTAGTATTAAAAAATATTTTAAAAAAAGGTTTAAAACCTTTTTAAATATTTTATACTAATTACCACTCTAATAGTACTTTTACCTATATAAGGACATTGTAATATAACATTAAAAAAAATTGTATGAAGAGCTCATCATGAAATCAAATTTAAATGTGAGTGTCTATCATTGTCTATCTCCTCGGTTTTGTCTTTGTATTAATAATTTAATATCTAATAAGATATAAGTGTGACAATTAATATCAATGTGCATGAGGTTTCTATATCTATCTATTTGGAAGTTTCTATTATAGAATAGAGTTATTACACTTGGACATTGCACACAAGTCCTTTATTATTATTCATTCTCCACTTCCTTTTTTTAGAAAAAAAGTTTCCATCAATTAATTATTAAGTTTTCTTATAAATATTGAACTTTACTGTCCAAATTTTGCTCCCATTCGTAACAGATTAAAGCTCAGTTGATAATATATACTGAATATTAAAAGAGATTTAGATTCGAATTTCACCAAATATATTTATAAAAAGAGATGATGAGTCTTAAATATAATTAAATTTCGAACAAGATTATCTCAATGTAGATAACCATAAGTAAATTCACTATAAAAATTTTTAAATTTAGCAACAAAAATTTACAACAAATTTAATTTTGCTATTAAAACTATAATGTAGCAACAACTTTTGAAACTTGCTACTATAGAGATACTATGGCAGCAACTCAAAAAATGCTGTCATAGATATAGTCTATGGCAGCAACTTTAAAAATTGCTTCTATAAACTATATCTATGACAACAACTTTTGAAAGTTGCTGCTATAAGGGTGGCCTATGACAACAACTTTCAAAAATTGTTATCACAGATATATCTATAACAACAATTTGGTGTTTTTAGCAACAAAAAATTATTGTTGCTAGAAGTTTAGTTTTCAGCAGCAATTCAATTTTTATTGTAAAATATATACCGTTACAATTATTTGGCAGCAACATACAACGACTTTTTTATTATTATAAAAAATCAATAACAACAAATTTTATGTCTTTTGCTAAATTTGATGTTTCCAGTAGTAATTATAACTTTTTTTTGGAAATTAAATTAGATTAAAATTTTATTTACATTATTTATATAATACTTTATATATATATATATATATATCTATATATATATATTTTCCCGTATGAAGTTTACAATCAACATCTCCAATAAACATTTTAAGTACATCGGCTAATTTTCTTTGAAGTGTGAGATCGAATGTGGTGTTCTTCATTAACTCGAACTCCACTGGAATATTAAACATGGTTCTAAAATCTTCAATTGGCCATGAAAATGTTGGATTTAATTTAATGGATGTGTATTGAATCCATGTAAATTAATTGTCTTGTGTTAAAGTCAAAATTTAGTAATCTTATTTATTTCCCATTTGAAATTCAGGGTAGAAAAAGAAAAAGGTACAAATGTAGTTGCTTCTAAATATGAATTACGGATGTGAACGAGGTGGTAGATATCCTTTTCTGTCAGAAGTTTGCCTCAAATGGGCAGATATTTTCCGTTAACTAATTTATAGATGAGAATAAAGATAGTTTTTTCTGTTTATTAAATGGGACGGGGATGGGATTGTCCCTTCCCGTCCCCGCTCCATTTATACCTCATGAAAATTTTTATTAATTTTTGTATTATATTTGTTAGATATATGTATATAAATATATAATAATATATTAAATTATAGTTATATATAAATTTAAAAATATAATTTTTTTTATTATATTAAATTAAATTAATGTATGTAAAAATAAAATTCCTCTAAATAAAAATTATCTTATTATTATAAATATTAAATTTTTCCACTTGTTACAATGTATAATTATATGTATTTTTAATAACTAAAGAATAAAATGCCATAAAAACAATTAATGAGAATATTGAGAATTCCTTTAGGACCCATTACGAGTGAAAACAGGATTAAAAATTATCTCTAATTATTCGTGAATAGAAATCCTTATATAAAATGTGGACGAAGGCTGAATTGATATCCCTGATATGAATACATAAGCTACAGTCATCAATGCATATATCATTTATTTAGGCAGTTTTTTTTGTAATTTCTTTTTAATTATAATATAGTATAAATGAGTAGAAAAAGGAAGGAAAAAGAAACTAATTAAATAATGATTAGAAAAAGGATTTAAAAATAGTAAACATATATAATTAATATTTGAGATTGAAGAACATTGCAGGATTATTACTTGAGAATGTAGATTACGTCTCATAATTAAAGACAAAAAAAAAAAAAAGAGATTATTAATCAAATACCTGTCACTTTCTCATCAATATTTTAGTCTAATAGATTTGTCATTCTGAGGGTGCACGTGGATGTACACGTGACTAGTGGATTTCTCTTTTTTTAACACAGTATTGTAAACAACGATTAGTTCACCAATATTGCTGCCACGTGTACCACAACAGGCAAAGGTCATTATGTAACAACTATAAAGGCATTTTTAATACATATTTTTTTTAGAGAAATAAATTGATTAAAGGAAATCTTATAAAGAGGCCGAGATTATACAAAAGGTATTTGTAAGGAGATATCAATATTTATAAAGGAGTAAAATACATCTCACAAGAATCAAAAAATCTAACCCAACAGAGTAGTTAAAAAAAAAAAAAAATTACACAACCCAAATTAATTGACACCAAGATAACTCAACAAAAACCACTAACAACCACCCCAACATCAACCGCAACCCCCCTAGCTCCCCCGATCCAAACGGAGCAACCAAAAAATCGCACGGCCCATCATGGCCAGATCGAAACACTACTGAGATCCCGTGCGAGGAAAAAACTGAAAGAACTAACGGCTGAGGAGACTGTGAAGGTAGAAATCGCCAGGCAAGAAAGAAGGAGACGGTCGATCTGGGCTGCGAGCCAAGGAGGACACAAGCACCTCGAAAGAAAAAATCAGGGAAGAAAAGGAAACAGGCTGGAGAAGACTAGAGGACCTCCCCCGTCGACGACCACTGCATCTCCTTCAACCCTCTCGCTCTCTCGACCCTTCTAAAAAAAGTCCTCTGTTATTTTTGATACATATTTAAACCAATATTATTACAATCGAATGACCGAAATTTTTCATTCATAATTCAATTAAATAATCCAGAAGTTTAACCCATTTAGTTGTTTTTTTAATATATTTAATTTACAAAAGTTTAGGAACATTTTCATTTTCCTTGCAAATTTTTTTATTAATAAACACTTTAATCTTAGTATCTTTCAGGCCTTAGACCTAAAATCTAATTCACTACCTCCTCTGCTGAGCGTCTTTGTAAGAACACTTCGTAAATATACCAAATCTTTACAATTCCTTATTTTCTTTTAAATTTTGAATTGATATTTGTATTTATTCAATATAATATATAATCCATTATATATAACCAATAATTTATTTCATTTAATTAAAATGCATAAAGTTGATAGTAACTGTTATAAATTCTTTAATGTTTTGTAACTTACCTATTGATATGATTTTGCAACTTATTGTAGATCCGAAATAAAACCTAACACAAGATAAGAGGGGAGTGAATCGTCTCTTTTAAAAAATTTGAAGGCAAATAAGAACTTAATTTCAGAGATATTTAAACCATTGAAAAGGATGTTCAGTATGTTGAGAACTGAATTTAATCAGATCGGACTGATTCTGGTAAGCAGACTGAAGCTGATGTACTTAAGAAGTTTAGGTTCAGTAGCCGATACTTATCAATAGCTTTGTTAAATGATTTTAGTAAGGATAATAAAATGGAAGTTCGGTAGGTATTGAGCAGTAAAGTAAGGAATTCAAAGTTAAAAAATAATATTCAGTGATTTATACTTGTTCGGCAAATACTTTTTTACGTCCAGTCTTTAAAGTATCGTCCCTTGAGAGTTCAATTCACTAATGATCCTTTCAAGAAGGAAACAAACCCTTTACTACTTAATCTTAGCTTGAATGAGCACCGTTCTCTCAAGCTATCTAGACTAAACTCTACTACTTACTCTCAGCAGCATAATAACAAGTGATATTGAAAGATTGAAGGAAGAAAGATATACAACTTTGAATATTTAGAATACTTAAAATTTCTTTCTTCTAAATACAGGGATTTTCTAATAGTTTTGACTCAAATTCTTGCTTGTATATTTCTCTGTAAATTTCTTCGTTAGTTCTTTCTCCTTGAAGACTTCCTCTTTATATAGTTGATCCAGCCACTACAAGAAATTTACCATTTTGCTACGAGAAAAAATCGTAACAAAAATAGAAAAATTTGTCACAATAGACATATGGTGACGAAATTTGATCATCACAATGATTATCATAGAATGTCCGTGGTATTTTGAATATATGACAATAATAACTTTTGTCATCAAAGAAATGTTTTAACGTGACGAAAATATGCATTTATCATGGTTCCTTTTCGTTTTTATGACACTTATTTTGTCATGTATGTTAACACTTTTTTATTACTTGATAATCTCTTTCGTCATCGAAAAATTACAATTATATGACGAAAACATTCATTTATCACTTTTTCTTTCATTTTTATGACTTTCATTTAGTCATTTTGGTAGTATATTTCTATTACTTAAAAATCACTTTCGTCATTAGAAATGAAAAATTAGGTGATAAATTCATATTATTGTCATGGAACATTGTACATATAGTGACAAAATTCTACGCAAGACTAAAATAATATTGATTAGTGACAGTTGTCACTGTCATTAATAAATCATTTTTTTTTATCATTATTGAATTATTTCCGTAATAAAAAGACAATAATTATTTATAAATTTATTATTTATCATTGTATTAACATTTGTAATTAGACATATATTGTGTCATAAAAAGTATGATATCGTCATTATTATGAACTTATATTGACAT